>SNQJ01S0019697.1:114242-155319 GCA_010110895.2 Picea sitchensis
CATCAAAAGGAAATCTAGGACACTCAGGCTATGGAGCGGTTATAAGAAACAACTTGGGACAAATTCAAAGCCTCATTGCAGGAAATCTCGGATACAACACCAACAATTCAGCAGAAATATGGGGTCTCATCAAAGGGGTGCAAATGGCTCTAGATCAAAACCTCACATGTCTAATTATTGAAGGAGAATCCAAAATCATAATAGACTTGGAAACAAAAATCCTGAATGGAAGAGATCTAGGGAAAATCACTCCCAGCTGGTGCCTCCTTGGCTCTCTTCACAACTTCCAGGCTCTTCTCAGACCTTCTCTAACTCTAAATCCCTCTCACATTAGGTGAACTGAAAATAAAGTTGCGGACAGTCTGACCAATGCAGTTGTTGACTCACTGCAGAAGATCATTCTCCAAGATCCCAGGTAGTCCCAAAGCTCCCCCCTCTGGCTCCAATGCGAGGAGCTTGCCCAAATGGATGGCCCCAATCTGGATGAGGTGCCACCTTTGTCTACTTAGAATTCCTTCCAAGTCAGAAATGATCCGGGGTGAGAGGAAAATTGTCAACATTAGCGCAGATGATCAACAGTTGACAGATGATTTCAGGTCAAAGAATGTTGTTTCTCAAAGTCGAGAAGTTGTGAAAACCGAGAGTGGATCTGGACCGTTGGTGCTAAAGGAGTTCTGAACCGTCGATCTGGCCCCATTGATCTGATGCGAGGAAATTTCGGGAACTCGACTATCGGGAGTCTGACACATGAAAGAAGCTATTTCCCAAAGCCACAAAATCACAAAATGTGAAATAATGATAAGCGAGAGAAGATCAGGACCGTTGGTACTAGAAGATATCTGGATCGTCGATCCGGTCCCATGGATCTGACGTGAGAAAATTTCAAGATCTTGGCTATCAGAAGTCCAAAGCATGAAGGCAGCTATTTCCCAAAGTTGTGAAACCGCGAAATGAAAAATCGCGATAAGAGAGAATAGATAAGGAACATTGGTACCAGAAGAGATTTGGAGCATTGATCTGGTCCCATGGATCTGACGCGAGGAAATTTTGGGATCTTGACTATCGGGAGTCCAAAGCATGATGGTAGCTATTTCCCAAAGTCGCGAAATGCGAAATCATGATTAGCAAGAACAGATCACGACCATTGGTATCAGAAGATATCTGGACCGTCGATCTAGTCCTATGGATCTGACGTAAGAAAATATCTGGATCTCGTCTATTGGGAGTCCAAAGCTTGAAGGAAGCTATTTTCCAAAACCACGAAATCATGAAAAGCGAGAATAGATAAGGACCATTGGTACTAGAAGAGATCTAGATCGTCGATATGTTCCCATGGATGTGAGAAAATTTTGGGAACTCAGATATCGAGAGTCCACGGCATGGAGGAACTTGTCTGCCCAAGCCGCTAAGTCACAAAATGCAAGAGAAGATCTGGACCGATGCTCCCAAGGAAATCTAGACCATCAATCTTGTCCTGAAGGACTCGCTGATTGTATTTTTGTGTAAGAAGATAGGCTGCAGATATTTTTTGTAAGATTTTAGTTGGAATTAATATAAGGATCCACTTTTTATTCACCAAAAAAAAAACATACAGAAACTGCATATTTATCATAAATGCAGAGGCCCCCGACCAGTGTGGAACAGGGGCTTAAATCTACCACATATGTCGTTAAACAACTTATTAACTTCACTAAACAATGGTTGGAGTATCTTAATGTATACTTTGATCTTGACTTAAATAAAAAGGAGTGGTTCTCATCACAAAAAAAGACCACTGATTATGCCTTAATCTAAAAGAATCCTGCAACTAAATAACTAAAAACTTCTATTGGAAATGATATAATATTGATGCATGCATTGGAGCGAACATAGATATGAAAAAAATGACCAAGAGTGACATAGATGAGTTTTGTATCTATCATGGCATGCACACGCACTGTTGGAGGCCACTGGAGACAACTGGAAGTGTGGTCGTGTCTTCCCTCCACTTATCTTTTTGAGGACATAAGCAAGTTGTGTTGTACTTTTCTGGAGTCTGGACGTGTAGTTTCCGCGTTCCAGGTTTGGCATCCCCTTTTAAAATTTTCAAATATGCAATAAATATGGGTGAGCCACTTCAGAAATTTGACATTTGGAGATTTCGGAGTGCAGAGGATGCATATCCTCCGGAGGACAGAACCCTTGAAGTCGTTAACCAACACTACTCATTTATTAACCCGAGATTGCCTTTAACCTTCATCATTTCAGGACTTCGGGACTTCGACTCTTTGGGGTTGGAGAGATTGTGCCCATTCTTAATAGAAATATTCCAGATTAATATCTACCAAAGCTGACGTGGCAAACAATGACCTGTCCACATGCTAGAGAGTGACACGTGTCACTAAAAAATGAGCGGATGACACAACCAAGTGACCTAAAATCAGTGCTACATTTCATGATAGGAGAGTGCCACGCGTCAAAAACTGATGGGCTCCACGTGTCTCCGACACTTTGGATTTTCGAGGCTTCAACACTTCGGCGTTTGGACACATCGGAATATTTGAACCAATGACAAGTTTGAACGCCCGAACCCCGAAGTCACGGATTCAATCCTCTTAAACCTCGCGTGAGTTTGAGACTCTGAATTCGTGAGAGTTGTTGATCTGCGTCGATTGTTGGATCTCCACCATTGAATATTTGACCTGTTTGTTTGGCTTAAATTCTAAGCCCAAAATGCATTTCTTTGATTTGTTTCCTTTTTCTGTGAAATCTTACTAAGATTACAAAGGACTTGTTGGACCTGGATGTCTCCTGCGCACATAAAAGACTTGGTGGACCTGCTGCATGCTCAATTAGTGGAAAATATGATGACCTGTATTTCAAACTCAAACCAGAATATGTGTTTATCCTTTAAGAAAAACAAAAATACTTTGCACAAATAATCTATCAAGCAAGACAATAAGGAAAACCAAGTCATTGAACAAATGGGAAACTAACTTGACCAACCTTAAGAGGAAATATTTCTAGGAAGGTATGAAAAAGGGAGAGAGGAGGGGCAGGGGTCCAGACTTAGGTCTTAACATTGGCTCCTATCGGGGATAACACTTCCCTGCGAGGTGCTAAGAACGGTGGATCAGGTGCCTTAGAATTAAAGAACTGCTCTTACCTCCCTTCTCTTACCTATGCTTCTGCCTGTAAATCGTGTATCTCTACTACTATCTCTCGGCCAATGCATTTTATTGAAGCCAAAAATGCAGATGTACCCCAGTGCCTTTGTTGGGCCATGGAGTCTTTATTCACACACAACTAACTAATCAAATGCACAAAATAAAAGGAAAGCATCTATGGTACAAGAGGGACCTTCCCTCATCCTTAAACAAAATAGTGTTTCAGGAAGCGCCCATTTACTAGGCCTCCGAAGATCTCTGCATCATCTAGATTGTGCAAGATAAATGTGTTATTGTCCAGAACCTCAACCACCTTAAAAGGGCCAAACCAGAGGTTATCGAACTTATCGTGCTTGGGATTGTCATCCCTTTTGGCATCCCACCTCAAGACTAGGTCACCTTCTTGAAAGATCTCTTTATTGGTTTTCTTGTCAAAGGCTGATTTGATCTTTCTCTTGTATGCTTCGATCTTCTGATCCAATGCTTCTCTCTTTTGTTGAACCTCTATAATCTGGAATATTCTCCTTTGGATGTCATTTGGCTCCTCAATCTCTTCATGTAATAATTTTAAGATTGGTATACCAAGTTGGGTGGGAAAGACAATGTCTACACCATAGATAGGCTAAAATGGAAAGGTTCCCAACGAATTCTTGGTGTTGATTCTGTTGGCCCACAAAGTATATTTGATTTTAGAGGCCCATGATTTATTGTTTTTGGCCAACAACTTCTTGATAATCCTGATGAGACTTTTGTTTGATGACTTTGCTAGAACATTCCCCTGAGGGTAATAGGGCGAGGAATGTGTCAAGGAAATGTTATGACTTCCACATAAGTCAATAATGACTTTGGACTTGAATTCTTGGGCATTGTCTATTTTAATGTTGTTGGGGAAACTAAATCTGGCAAAAATATTGATTTCCAGGAAATTCATGATCACCTTGTCAGTGGTATTCCTGGTGGGCACAACCTCGATCCACTTGGTGAAATAGTTAGTGGAAGTGAGAATCCACTTGTGCTGCCCACTGGAGGGTGTATTTATCTCACCTATGAAGTCTAACCCCCATTGCTGAAATGGACCACTAGCAGTTATAGGTTTTAGGCGTAGTGATAATAAATTTTGTTTTCCTAAATTTTTTTGACATTCATTGCAGGCCTTCACAATAGTAAATGCATCAAAGAAAAGGGTGGGCAAGTAGTACCTTTCCCTTAGGATCTTGAGAGTTGCGGCCTTCCAATGCTGGTGTCCTCCACATACTCCTATATGCATTTCTATTGTGACTTGTTTGGCTTCATTTTCATCAAGGCATTTTAACAGGATGCCACCAGGATCCCTCCAATACAAGTTTGGTTTGAAATGTAGAATTTGATAGCCTTCAATTAGAGAGAATTGGCCTTTGTCTTCTTCACATTTGGTGGACATTCAAGATGCTGCATAAAATAAATGATGTTTCTATACCAAGGTGAAGAGGAGTAAGTTTCAAATACCTACATGATGTCTTGTCCAGGATGTATGATGGGTGCATATGATTGGGTGAATATTTGATGTAATTCTAGCACCTTACAGTTTGATTATGATAACAACTTGGCAAGTCCTTGTCCCTTGATCATCTTGGTGGGTTTTATGTGTAGGTCATACTCCAATAGTTTGACAATCCACTTCCCTCTTTTCCCCACACTTTCTGGCTGAACCATAATCTCTTTGACACTGCTACCGTGAAGGCCTTGAGTGCTTTTACCAATGCATAAGACGGGTTTTAAAATATATCATAATTCAACTCAACATATTGGAGAGATTTGCTAAAAAATTCTATGGGTTTTTCATGCCCTTCTCCATTTTTCTACAGTAGTACAACAACAATGGTATCCTTAGAAGCGAAAGAGAAGATGAAGAAATATTTGGCATAGTTAGGGTTGGCTAATACAGGGGCTTCAACTAAACCCTGGTTGATCCTTTGAAATGTTGAATTTGCCTCTAGTGACCATTTTATCACATCATCTTTCTTCAACATGTTAGTGATAGGATTCAAGATTTCGACGAAATTTGTCACAAAGTGCCTTAGGAAATTTATCTTGCCAATGAAAGACTGGATAGATTTTTTATTTCTGGGGATTTCTCTCTCTTGAATGGAATAAACTCGCTTCAGATCAATTTTTATAACTCCTGTTGATATGATGTGGCCCAGGAGCTTCCCTTCTGGCATGGAAAAGTGGGACTTCCTAAGATTCAAAGATATTCCATATCTCTTGCATTTCCGGAAAAACTGCTTCAGATGCTGCAAATGTTCATCATCAGACTTGGAGAAAATGGTGATGTCATCCTGATGCAGGAGCATTGCCAGAAAATTTCCAGTGGAAGACAACTCAATGCACTAGCACACATTTTGAAGGGATGATTTTGAATTTAAGAAGATACATCACATAAATATTCCAAAAAGATCGAAATTAAAGAACATCTTAAATGTTTTAGAGTTGGACGATCGTGTGAGATTGTTGGGGAATGTATTTCTTTTAATGTAGTAGTTGCAATACATATTCAATGCGTTTTCTCTTATCTGTCTGTCACAAACATTTATTCTAATAAATCCTTAGTATTTGAATTCTTTTATTTCGATAGGATAGCACTAAGGTAGTCGGAGGGAAAAGCTCTATGAGCCCTCTTGTATAAATAAATGTATTTTTTCCCAAATGAGGCTGTTGAAGGTTGTTGTTGATGGTTGTTGCAAAAGTAGAGATTGTTGCTAAGAGTTGTAGAGTTGTTGAAGAGTATTATAGATAAGAGTTGCTGAGATATGTTGAAGAGCATGTATGAGCCCATGTACATATAACATTTTAATGAATATAATAGAGAAGCGTTGTTCCAAATGTTTGGTGTTGTTGTGTCTATCTGAATGAATGAATGGTAGGATTTATTTTGAATTGCAATTCTATGTTATTTCTTGTTCTTATGTTATGAATGCATTTATATGGTTGAATGTATGAATCTGTGAGGATTTAGATAAGTTTCAATTGTTTTTCTTCTACGATCCTGTGCAAGGAGTGCATAGTGCCCGCAAGGTGTGCATTGATAGAGTCTGTTTTGACTCGAAAGCTCAGAAGAGATAACATGAAACTTTTGTATGCAAGGAGTGCATAAGTGTCCGTAAGGTGTGCGTCGACAGAGCCTGTTGTGACTCAGAAGTCCAAGAAGGATAGCTTGAAGTTGTGTGTAGGAGAATCCGCGCTCGAATTCATATTGTTCAGGAGGAAAAATTGAGTCGTGGAAGGATTGTTGCAAGGAGTGCACAGTCACCCCTTAAGAGTCGAGTTTGAAGGAAGTTGTCGCAAGGTGTGCGCAGGCTCGATACTTGGCTAAGTATCGAATGAGTCATTCTGAGAAGTTTAGAGTGTTGAGGAGAAACAAGTCCAAGGGAGAAACTTGGAGCTTTGTAAGCAGAGAGTGCATATTGTCCACAAGGAGTGAATGACCAAGTATTTTGACTTAGGAGCTCAGGAGGAGTAGCCTAAGTTTATTTGTAGAAGAGTGTAAGAAATTGGTGCAAGTTGTGCATAGTCGTCCACAAAGAAACTCAGTTGTGGAGGAAAAACTTGTTGCAAGGCACACACAGGGTCAAATTCGACTAAGTGTCAAAGAAACACTCTGACGAGTTAAAGTGTTTGACGAAAGAACAAGCTCAGAAGAGGTAGCGGTGAGAATCCTTCAATAGGGAGGACTCCTTGAAGATTATCCAAAATTAACGAGCAAGATCCATCCAGGAGGGAGCGGGATCATTCCAGAACATTAGATCCAAGAGAGATGCACAGAGGATAATCATGGAGTCCTTCAACACTTCATGGTTCAAAGTGTTTTGAAGTGTTGCAAGAGTGGGGGTCGTCGAAGTTGTGAAGTGAATCCTACCTGTTGGCTGCGAGGAGGATACGTGGAAGCAGACTAGAGATTTCGAGAGGTGGAGTTTCAAAAATTGTGTGGAGTGAGCGAAAACCTTCATGAAGTCACGAAGGCTGAATTAGAGTTGGACCATCGGATCTAGGAGGACACGCGACAACGATCTGTGTGTTTCGACAGAAAGTGTTTCGGAAGGAAACAAGGGTGGAGGTCGCAATACCGTCGAAGCCCAAATTTAAAAAGAGGATTGGCCCAAGGTTTCATCCCACAGTCATATGAGAAGAAGAGCCTAGCTAGTGGAGCTAGCGCCCGCTAGTTAAAGTTACCAGTGGCGCTAGAAAATGGTTGTGCAGGTAATTTAAACTTGCATGGTAACAAAAAGGGACCTGTGTGTGTCAATCATTGAGGGTCTATTGGAGGCTCGAAAAGTCGATTCAACTTGATTGTTTTAAAGATACTTGATCGGGAGGTCACAGAATCCCCAGGAGGGAAGGGGGGATGCATCACATCCAAATATATAACCATAAATTTGTATTTTTCCCCCATGAAAGATATGTCCATGGACCTCTGAAAGGTGGCCCCTGCGTTCATTATCCCAAAAGGCATCTTGTCGTACATGAATGTTCCCCATGGGGTGGTGAATGTTGTGTTTTCTTTGTCCTAATCACACATCGATATTTCGTTATAACCCGAGTATCCATCTAAGAAGGAAATCTTGTGGGTACCTACCACCCTCTGTAAAATATGATCCATCTTAGGGAGGGGGTAATTGTCCTTTAGATAACACTTGTTGAGATTTTAGAAATCAACACACAAGCGTATCTCCCCGTTTTTCTTCCTCACAGGTACCAAGTTAGCCACCCAGTTTGAGTACCTCAATGGTACAATAATCCTCGCATCCAACATTTGTTTTAGTTCTTTCTCGATTATGGGCATCAAAATGGGATTACATTGCCGAATATTCTGTCTGAATGGCTTGGAGCCAGCCTTCAAAAGGATCTTGTGCTAGATGATATCAATTTCAAATGTCTTTAAATCCTCATACGACCATGTAAAAGTATCAATTTTTTTTTATGAGACTGACATACTTGTCCTTTTGTTCCGCAACTAATGCTTTAGACATCTTGATGATCTTGGGATTCTCAGTGGTCCCAATATTTCAATATGTTATCTCTTCTTCTTGATTCTTCATGGAAGCTTCTCTGGAGACATCATTACTATCAAACAACCTTTCCAGTGGCACTATTAATCTTGGAATGTGACTGATTTTCAGATCCACAATATCGTGGCCAGCTACTGTCTTTAGCAGATGAGATGTTTGCTGATTTTCTAATTCATTATTTTCACCTTCTTGGCTTTCTTGGTCGATTGAGATATTGGAGAATTCATCAATGGTGTGTATAAATATCTTCAGCTCTAGATCATCACTAAAGAATTGCCAGTGATTTATGTTGTTTGGTATGGTTGTTCTATGTCTGATTTCCACCTGATATTTAATATTTGGACCAATGGGGGGTCTAAAAGTGCTGGCAACTAAGGCCAAAGAATCTTCCTTCTGATTCTCCTCTCTACGAAATTGTCGATCAGGTCCCATACCTCGTTTTTGTATTGCTTGAGCCTCTATTGTTTAGCTTGATAGATGTTCTTAACTTGATTGATGATTAACTCAGAATCACCAAAAACTGCTAAACAATCAATGGCCATGTCTTTGGTAGCCCTCAATCCCAACACCAAAGCTTCATATTCAACTATATTATTAGTAGGTTCAAACTCCAGCTTATAAGAGAGTGTTAATGCCTCTTGTGAAGGGGATATGAGGAGTATACCTACCCCAGATCCTTTCTTCAATTAAGAGCCATCGAAACACATATTCCATACTTTGTTTTGTTGACCTATCAGTGGATGATATTTGTGTTGGATGACTTATATTTCAGGTTTGTCATCATTTAAATGAAAAAAAGATGAGTCGATCTCACCCTCAACAACATAAATTGGGTGATTGATTGGGTTCTGATGGTCACTGATGATATAGGATAATATTACCTCTCTGTATAGCCTACTATGTTTCCCTTCGAAAACAAGGATGGTGGTGTAAGTGAGGTCCATTTGTAATGATCCTCCAACCTTCTTAGCCCAAGTTATGGATAAGATCATACCAAACTTCGGGGGAATTTCAACCACAACAATGTCCATTACTACACTCTTCATTGGTAATTGTGCCAAAGAAACCACCATATCTTTAATCAATCCTAGACATTTTACTCTCTTAGAATCAAAGGAGTACAAGTATTGGTATGGTTTGGTGATCTCCAGACCTAGTTCTTCCATAACAACCTTGGGCATAACATTGTGTGAGGTCCCTGAGTCCATAAGATAGTTATGAAAGATCTTATCATGGAAATTTAAAGATATATAGAATGGTGGAGAAGCATCAGATCCATCCTCAATGCATGGACCTATAGTAATGGTTGGGTTCTCATCCTGTAGACTGATTACATCATAAGATATAATAGAAGTAGTTGGCTACAAAACTTTCATGATGGATTTTTTGAAAGGTTCATTCTTCATCAAGTGTGTCAAAGGAATAGGGATCTTGATCTTGCTCAACTCATGCTCTAGGATGAAAGAGGCTGGTGGCCTATCATATTATTTTATTTTAGGGACTACAGGTTTAGATAGGGGAAGTTGTTGAGCTTTAGATGACATACCTTTACTTGGATTTGGCTTGGGAGGAACTTCAACCTGTTTGTTTGGATCAAAGGTTCTGGTTTTGGGAGCCTCCACTCTAGGCCTCAAATCATATTTTTTCTGGGGTTGGCCTTGAATAAATCCCTCTTCCCCTATCTTTATCAAACTTATTTGACAATTGTGTTACCTCATATTCTTACCGCGTTAAGTGATTGGTATAAAAATATGTTTCATTGAAAAGTACAACAACAATATCATCTACAACATCGTTGTCTACATCTATCTCCTCAATCTGATTTTCTTGGAAAGGAGGCACTACCTTTTGATCATCAACATTCCTCCTTTCTCTCTAATTTATCTGAGGGGCATCATTAGGCCTTATAAATTGGTTTGGATTTCTATTTTCAACCCCTTGAAAGGATTTTCTTGGTTGTTTAGATTCCCATTTTATCTTAGCTATTTCAAATGTCAGATCCTTCAAATTTTTGGATCAAATGTGGTTGGGTTAGAGGAGGCAGGGGAATATTCTCTTTGTTTCTTAGTTTCTTTATCAAATCTAGTCTTTAACCTGTCTGATGCCAGGATATTGGATTCAACCTCAATGGTTTCTTCCTGCATCGACAACAAGGTGGTGGATCTTCTCTCCCTTAGCAGAAGGCAAAACTTTGCATCAAATGCATTGGCATAAGTGATCTTGGCAGAGGCTTCAGTTGGTTTTATCTCATGTGGGGGATTCTACCATACATCTTATTGAATCTATTGGTGAATTCTAAAATAGATTCACCATTCTTTCTCTTTAGAGCCCAAAACTCTGTGATGTAGTAAATATAATCTCTCCTATATCCCCATTTATTTATGAATTATTCATCTAACGCATCAATATATTCCATGAAGGTTGGATTAAGACCCCATAACCATTTCCTTACTTCCCCATCCAGACTCTGCACAAACAACCTCATCCACACATTTGCATAGTCAATGTTAAAGTTGTCTACAAAGATGTAGAAGGATACCAGATAATCCTCAGCTATGAAATCACCTTCCCCATCAAATCTTGGTAAATATTTCATGTAATTTGTGGCTAGGAGTGCATGTAAGCCTACAGGCAGAACTAGGGGTGCATATTTGGAAACAATTATGGCATTCATCCCGTCAGCAACCATTGCTTGGGCAATAGGAATCTGAATATTTATAGGAGCTATAGGGGTGGATGTTGGACTGGATGATGAATTAGAGTCAGGAGTTGAGGATGTATGAGGTTCCTTGGAATTATGATTCTCAAGGCTAGCAAATTCTAGATTCTTGCGATGATGAAGAGAAGTAGACTCTTTGGGCACAACTTTACCCTTGAGGGGGGAGGTATATCTTTGAGCTATGGTGGATTTTATTAGTTTCCTTTATGGCCCAAATACTACTGCGTACTTCTCAGGGTTAGGGTGAGGTTTCGTGGCTTTGATGTGTTCATATTTGGATCTGCTGATTCCTTTTCTGGGCACCAATATTTCTTTCATAAATTCTACTCAGTGGAGTTGTCAGGTGAAATATGGAAGTCTGTCTGTGTCTGATTTGTGTTCACCATCAAAGGTCAGAGCTATTCAATGTCATTTTCCCAGGGAAAGATATTTTGTTACTCTGTTCCCCGTCAACAACACCATAAGATGTTGGTCATAAAGTTTGCACCTGATTGCTAAAGGGTAGAGCTAGGCCACCTCAAGTTTATAATGATTGGTTTTTTGATAAGTTTGTTTTGTTGGTCAGCTTAAGGATATTTTTTCAAATATGGTAATTTGGTTGGACAGACCACACAATATAAAAGTAGGTTCTCTTTTGCTAATGGTATGGATATTAATAGACAATTGGGGATATGAAAATACAAACATAGGAAACAACAACAAGCAATGCAATGAATCATGTGAGAATAAAGACTTAAAATAATATCTTAAGACTTAGACAAATATCTAGATGCAAATAATTCAATAGGTTGCCAAATAGTATATCTTTCACTAAACAATAGTTGTATAACAGGTTGCAGAATCAACAAAATGATGAACTAAAACAATGGTTGAAAGAATAAGGAAATGTACATTCCACACATCACAAAATTTGCATTCAAGACATGATTAAACACACAAAGATTTGAGTAATAGAACACAACTAAAATCAACATTTATCACTAGGTAGAGAACTTTACAGTCATCTAAGTAGGTCCAACCCTTCTACTGCCTCTATTTTTCTCCAAAAACTCAACCCTCAAAACATACAAAAACTGCATATTTATCAGAAATGTAGAGGGCCTTGACTAGTGTGGAAATGGGGCTTAACTCTACCACATATTTCGTTAAAAAACTTATTAACTTCACTAAACACTAGCTGCAGTATGTTAATGTATACTTAGAGCCTGACTTAAATAAAAAGGATTGGTTCTCATCACACAAAAAACACCATTGATTATTCCTTAATCTAAAATAATCCTGTAATTAAATAACTGAAAACTTCTACTGGCAATGATATAATATTGATGCATGCATTGGAGCGAACTGGTATCTGACAGAAATCACCAAGAGTGACAAAACTGAGTTCTGTATCTATCATGGCATGCATGCACGCTGTTGGATGCCACTGGAGACAACTGGAAGTGTGGTCGTGTCTTTCCCCCCTTATCTTTTTGAGGACAGAAGTAAGTTGGGTTGCACTTTTGTGGAGTTTGGACGTGTAGTTTCCCCATTCCTGGTTTGGTACCCCTTTTTAAACCTTTCAAATATGCAATAAATGTGGGTGAGCCACTTTCAAATTTCGACATTCAGAGGTTTCAGAGTGTAGAGGATGCATATCCTCCGGAAGATAGAACCCCCGAAGTCGTTAACCAACACTACTCACTTATTAACCCGAGATTACCTTTAACCTTCATCATTTCAAGACTTTGGTACTCCGACTCTTTAGGGTTTGGGAGATTGTGCCTGCTCTTAATAGAAATCTCTCGTAGTAAGATCTACCAAAGATGACGTGGAAAAAAATGACGTGTCCACATGCCAAAGAGTGACATGTGTCACTAGAAAATGAGTGGATGATGCAACCAAATGACCTAAAATGAGTTCTACGTGTCATGATAGAGAGTGCCACGTGTCAAAAACTGATGGATGCCACGTGTCTTCGACACTTTGGCATTTCAGGGCTTCAACACTTTGGCGTCTGGACACTTCAGAAGATTTGAACCAATGGCAAGTTCGGACGCTCAAATGTTGAAGTCGCAGAGTCAATCCTGTTAAACCCCTCATGAGTTTGAGACTTTGAATGTGTGAGAGTTGTTGATTTGCATCGATTGTTGGATCTCCACCATTGAAGATCTGACCTGTTTGTTTGGCTTAAATTCTAAGCCTGAAATGGACTTCTTTGATTTGCTACCTTTTTCTGTGAAAGCTTAGTGAGCTTACAAAGGACTTGTTGTACCTGGATGTCTCCTGCACACATAAAAGACTTGGTGGACCTGTTGCATGCTCAATTAGTGGAAAATATGATGACAAGTATTTCAAACTCAAACCAAAATACATGTTTATCCTCCAAGAAAAATAGAAAAACTCTGCGCAAAGAATCAGTCAAGCAAGACAATAAGGAAAACCAAGTCATTGAACAAATGGGAAACTAACTTGACCAACCTTAAGAGGAAAGATTTATAGGAAGGTAAGAAAAAGAGAGAGAGGAGGGGAATGGGTGCAGACTTGGGTCTTAACACATGCATATTCCATACAACTCATGATGGCATGCAACTCACATGCAACTTGTTAAATTATGTTTGCAATCTCATGATGACATGCAACTGACATGCAACTTGTTAACTTTTGTTTACAATTACTTTAACATGAAACTTGTTAAATTCTATTTACAACTACTTTACCTTGACATGCAACCTCTTAACTTCCTGTTCAAGGGTTGACATCAATGACAACCAATCTTTCAACTATTCAACAACAATTAATCTTTCAACAATCAATCTTTCGACAATTAATTAATCTTTCCACAATCCCCCCCTTCAATTAAACTTTTTACAATTAATTAATATTTCAACAATACCCCCCTTCAATTAAAATTTCGACAATTAATTAATCTTTCAATAGTTAGTTCTTGCAAATATTGTGACAACAGGTTGTTTCCTACAAGTGTTGTTGAGTTGGTGCTCAGTTGAGGAGATCAATGTCTCTAGAAGGTTGGTGCCTACATTTTGTTGATTTGGTGTTCAGTTGAGGATATTGATGTTGCCAATAGGTTGGTTCCTACAATCTTTGTAACAATAGGTTGGTGCCTACATAAATTTGTAAAGATGAGTTTTATGTTTTTCTCACGCTCGAGTTTCCATGTTAAACTATGTGCATTGTGATTTTAGTTTATATGTGATTATTGTTTCTCAACCACTTAATGATTGATGAATTATTAAATAAAGTAAAAAGTATTGTATACTAATTCACCCCCACTCTCAGTATAAACATAATTTCAACAATTGATATCAGAGCAGGTTCCTTCAAAAACAATTTAACCACTGGAAGGTAGATCCTAAGCACAAATGGTTTGTAAGGAAGGTCTCCCTATAAACAAATCTCCTTTGTTTGATGGAAAAAACTATGCATCATGGAGTATAATAATGAAGACATATTTTAATGCCCTTGGGTTTGGTATTTGGGAATCAGTCATAATAGGTTATACATATGAAGTTGGGGAGGAGTCAGGTGAAAAAAATGCAAAAACAATAGATATCATCTTGAGTGGCCTACCATATTCTAATACTGTGAAGGTAATGGAGTGTACAATGACTGAATAGATTTGGGACTAGATACAAACCATTTATGAAGAGAGATTCGATGATTGAACATTCTAGTTGTGAATTAGGGACAAAAGAAGCACAATTTATGAGAAATAAAAAGGAGGGTCTGGCAAATACAAAGGTAAGCTATCCTTCAAATTATTTAAGTGTGGTAGAATAAGACATTTTTCTACTAAGTGTCCATATGCAGAAAGGGAAGACATTGATGAAGATGAAGAATATCTCTCTATAACCATGGAAACAAATCTTGTTGATGAAGAAAATTAAGATAATCATAAATAAAAACTAGATTAAGAAGAAGAATATATTGAAGGAAAACCCATTAGTGCCTTAGAAGAAATAGATAGGCCTAGGAAAAATAATATACAGTATAAAGAGAAATTGCAGAAATATGAAGAGGAGGATCATGATCTTGAAGAAACAGAGAAGACAATCATCATGCTGAAGACTTAACTAGAAGATGCAAAAAGGATAGAAAAAATGGTGAGAATCCAGTTGAAAGAAAAAGAAGAAAATTGCAAGAAGCTAGAGGCTGAAATCATTTCCTTAAGAAAGGAACTAGAGAAAACAATTGATCAGTTGAATAGAAGCTTGAAGTTTGGAAAGAGTACTGAAATATTAGATAATATTCTCAGTTTCCAAAGGTCACCATTCACTAAGACAGGTCTTGGCTATGACGAAAAACAAAACATCCTCGAGGGAGATGCAAGCACTAAGGTCACATAGCCACCAAGAAAGGAAAATGAAGGAAATCCTAAAATATATGCCAATATTCTCAAAGTCTCCATCAACAATGAAAGAAGCAACTAGAAAGGAAATGATGACCAATAGAAACATGATTATTCTCACAAGAATAACAATAATGAGTTCAGAAGAGATGTTCCACCAAAAAGGCCTTTCACAAACTGGTACCAAAATATCTTTCTTGGCTATTTTTTTTCTTGCAATAATTTTTCTCATAAGGAAATAGATTGTAGAGCTTATGCAAGAAGTGATCATTTGAATAAAGGTTTTTACAAGACATCAAAGGATGATTATGTGAACAACAAAACTAGAATTTCTCATGGGTTTGCTAACAAAAAATACAATTCATTTGATCCTTTACTTGATTACAATATTGAATGTTATAAGTGAAATAACTATGGGCACATAACATGTGTTGGACACACCAACCACACTAAGAGGGGGGGGGGTGAATTAGTGTGTGGACTTTTACAACTTTTCTCACTTTAAGTTAGCAAGTATTTCAAAACATAATTTTACACATCATCATTGTAAGATTGTATGTAGCCATTCACCAATTACATCCATCAATAATTAAGAGCAATCAATTCATAAGCACAATGAACATAAGAGACACCATATGTCTGTATAAGATTTTGTATTATTTTATATATGTGACTACAATCACAAGGGTTTTATCAGCACCAACTGAAGTAAGGAGCACCGACTCCAAGGAGAGCACCAACTCTCAAGCAAGACTCAGCTTGCTGATAGAATGCAATCTATCCAACTAGAATTGATCTAGTAGTACAACCAAACCAAATACAAGTCATTCAGTTATTGTATCTGCTCCAGCTCATGATCATAGGTTTACAACAAATTCTCATCACCATACTTCATCTTCCCTTGAATTTCACCCTTCTTCACTTCATCTTCTCTCTGAAATTCTCACCTTCACTTCATCTTCTCTCTGAAATTCACACCTTGATTGTGCCAAGGGATCACCATACCAGAAATCACCGACCTCAAGTGAAGATCCACTTATTCACCCACTCCCTCACCACTTCAAAATGAACCAAGCATAGTTGTATTTATATTCTTTCATGCTCAACTCTAGTTTATTTTTAGGGCCGACTTGTGCCACAAGTTACAACTAACTTGACTACTTACAACAACTTTGGGACCAATGCATAACCACCATTGACCATCATTTCGGGTCTTCAACTTTAAACTTGGAATACCACCTATCACTAGAAAGGGCACGATGAGTACTAACCATAATATTATTTCAAAAACCCTTTGACCTAGCTTTCATAAATCGATCACATGTACGAATTGATTTCCTTTGTCTCTGTAAATGTTGTAGAAATCGAATTCTGTAGAGGTGCTTCCTTCAAACCATTTACATGTGACCATATGCGCAAAACCACAGGATTATTAATTTAAGAGATGTTCCTAGTGCCTCATGGATTATGTGTTCGTAACCCATGACCGGGGGTTGGAACCTAGTCCTCCAGACTTTGTCCTTCGGGCGATTTCTCTCTTAGAATTATCCAGTCTTCCAAAGTTTGAACTTCCCGAAGTGGTTACCTCTCGCAAGGGTTTATCCGATGGTTGGTGTGATTCCCATAACCAAATCAACGATCTAGATCCAATCCTTAGTTATCCTTTTACTACTTAATCCAGCGTATATGACTTAATCAAAGGTTGAGATGGACGACCATTATTTATTTCAGGATTTCGGGACTCTGGGGCTTCATAGGTCCATGTAATTGTTGCTCTAATTTTCACCGTAGTTGGTCAATGAAAAAGTGGTCAACATGAAAGTTCTTATGCTATCTTTCCACTACATTTTGATCTAACAGTCATGTGAGAACCGAAGGATCTTAGATCAATGACCAACATTAACTTCGGCTTTCGTTGCTTCAGGTAGAATCTGGTAGGAGGAACTGAAAATCCTCGAAGGACATACTCACGGAGTGATGTATCTTGTTGATGTCACTGTTGAAGTGGCATTGGCTGAGTGGATACCACGTGTCACCTATATTCATGAGTTACGTAACCTAAAGTGCCAACTGGACCTAGGAACTTGTCACCATCTGATTGTGCCACATGTCCTTGCTAACATGGTCTTGCTAGCATGGATCTCTTAATGTGTCACATGTCCTCCTGGATCTAACAGTCATAGGTTCATCTGAATCCTTGATCCAATGACTGTGATTAGTTCTATATCAATGGTCCAGATTCATTTCGGGCTTCGAGACTTCGGTTTATTCACTTTTCCCAATTCCCAATTCTCTCGGAGTGAGATTCCCCAGAGAATAAACCTCAAGTAACTTGACTTCATATAAAGATCCTTATTTAACCAAAAAATCTTAACATGATCAAATGATTGTCGAGAATTTGGTTATTTAGGATCTCGAGATTTTGGCCTTTCTTATCCTATCCTTCCACTTTACTCGATCCAAGGGATAGGATATTTCCCGAAGTGTTCCTTAGATCAAACGACTGGCATTTCTTCGTGAATTCCGGCTTCAGGAATGTTGGTTCAATTCGAACTCTTTTTCACCAAAGTGGTCAGTGCCAAAGTTGACCACCATATTTCTTGGCATGCCCTGAATAGATCAATGACTGATGGGATTTCGTGACTTCATGAGTTCATTCCTCTACCTTATCTCCAATGTCCTGAAACTTACGTTATCCTTCCACTTGGCTTTGATCAGTGGCTCTAACTGATTTGATGGTTGTGATTACTCTCGAAAACTATCTCAATGAACATGTATTTTCCTCGATCCTTCACAAAGTATTCTTCTGTGTAGGCTCTAGCTTCTGCGTTATTTCAAATGCGCCATATATTTTGATCTTTTGAATCATAGGATCATTGTTAATCCTATCGTGATCAACAATGATCACGAATTACTTCTACCACGAGGTGATATTCCTTTTCTCTGTTTATTTTACATGTTTGACTCATGTTTCCATCAATGACAACACATAATAAATAATTCCAACATCACGTTACTATAGAAGAAACATAGTAGGACCTCCTAAACAAAATAGGTAAGAAGATATTCTTTCCAAACATAAAGAAGAATACTCAAAGGTTTGGAAAAATAAGAAAAAGAAAGAAACACGGAGAGATGAAATTGTTTGTTATGAGAAAGAATGTGATGAGCTAGATGAATATGGAAAGAAGATTTGTTGTTTTTATTCTCACTCAAAACATGTACACCCCATTTCTAGAAAAAGGAAAGGCTGGGACATTTCCTTGTGAAAATGGAAATTCAAGTTTACAATACTCTTATGGAAAAGATAATTCATTTGATTGGTCCTTGTCGGAAAGGAATGTGGAGGCATAAATAAATTCAAATAAATTCAATAATAAAGCTTCACCCTGTTCAAAATATCAATGTCATGACATTGGATTCGAAGGTTTGATCGATAAAAACAATCAAATAGAAGGATCAATGCTGGATACTTGTAGCAGAGACAACCTGGATAATGCTCAATTGTCAACAAGTGGAAAATTAGAGATATACTTTTAAATTGCACATTGGAGTGCTTGAAGGAAAGCACAATCTTAGGGGGAGCATCCCTTTTCCATTGATGTCAAATTTGGAGAAGTTGCAAATAGAGGAAGAATTGCAAACATAAGGAAAGTTGTAGACATGGTGTTGTGAGAAATCTCACCCTGCAGATAGGTTGAGCTCCCCTTAGTTGAGTTTTCTTCAACTAAGACAACTAGAACAAATGGGCACTAACATTCCTAGTTTCCATGTATTTAAACATGAAATGAGATAGAAGGAGGAAGAGAATGAGGCACATTTTTATGTCGGTTTTCCTCGTTGCTCCTTGTCGTTCTAGGGTTGGATCCAGTCCAGCTCCAAATGTAGTCTACATGCAAATAAATAGAAATATCCTCCTCTTCTACTACTTGTAACAATTTAGATAAAAGCTATCATAATTAGATCAAAATCATTCATGTGTAAACTTGAAATGAGACAAAAATAAGGAAATAGGTCGAGTTTATTAATATGAGAAACAATGGAACTTACAATCATGATGTGTTGCAAGTCTCCTCCAATTCTCATCCTATCCATCCCCTCTCTTGAATGTCCTAAGATCAAAATGATGAATCCCTTATGAATTATCCTCCCCCATCTCACCTTGGAATGCCCTCATTATATAGGATTTAGAGGCATAACCACCATGGAGAAGATCACTCTCTAGATCTATAATACCCCTAAGCTGAACTCGAATTTGTAAATGTAAATGTAAAAATGCTTATAAGCTGGTGAGTTGTTGATATAATTTTTGCATGCACCTTCCATGGTATAGTGCGCACATGTACTGCACACTAAAATGATGAAGTGGGCACATTCCAGGATACCGCGCACAACAAACTTAAGTGCGCTCAATCTTGAGGCCAGGGAGTCTTTGTGTATATGTTGTGTTGTATAGGCTGGTGAGCTAGTTATGATAATCTAGGAGGCTTATCTGTTGACTTAGGTCAGAAAGCCTAAATGATAAAGGTCAGTGAGCCTGTTTTTGTATATGTCTTATCATTAATATATTACATCGTTGCATGTAGACCGACCACAATAAAAGAGTATGTGGGACTAAACTCCACTAGTTAGGGAAAGGGGGGGATAAAAGTTAAGGATAAGGGTTAATCTAGGGAGCTTAAGCCAAAAATGAATATTATATTAATATTCCTTAAAGTATAAAGTATGGATAATTATTTTATCCTAAGTTCTAAGGATGGGGACAAGTGGGCCAAAGTGGTTCTCAACATGACAAGTGTTAAGTTGGGAACATGCATACATATAGTTGGGACTTAGTTCATTTTCCCATCATTCCATGATCATTCACTCACTCACTCAACTATCCTTCGTACCTTCCTGTACCTATATCTGTACCCATGCCTATACCTGTACCTGGTTATATTACGACTTGGACTAAAGAGGCGGGTTGTCAGGCCTGTGAGAAATTCTCTCTAGGTGAGAGAATTGTTGGGAATTGATTTCCCGAAGGTGATAAATTGCAGCTACATGGATTTGAGACTTCATGTATGTCTTGTTGTTGAAGCCTGGAAAGGATGTGGGGAAACCAAATGACTATTGAGTAGAGAAGGGGCACACTTCTTGGGGTGGGACAGGAATGTGGGGAATGAGGGACTGTAGGTTGTTAGTTTAAGTTGGCACTTGTGACAAAGTTTTTTATGTTGTCTGAGATACATCATCCTGGTTAGGAATCCCTTTACCCAGGTGGAGTTTAGTCCCATCTCGGGGGTGCCCCATTGCTAAGAGTGATGAGTAGCGCGGTCTAAGGATGGGAGGTTCGTGGAAGGTCTACACGCAGTTGGTGATATTTTTACCAAGATAAGTGTCAATTGTGTGTTAAATTACACGTTGCATTATTATTTATGTGTTTGTTTTTATGGGTTTTTCCTGTGTGGGTTGCATGTGTATTTTTATTATTATTCTGTATGAATTTGTGCGTTTGCAGAATGTATTTTTCTGTTTTAAGTTTTATATATAAAGTTTTGCAAGAGTTTATGTGTGTATATGTTTTAATTTGTATACAGTTCGAAATTTTTTATATGGCATAGCCCAGTTGGATGTTGGGGATGCTACAAGATCCACTAAATTGGGATCTCCAAGATTTATAGGGATAAAATATCTCTCAAGGATTTTAGGGAGAAAATATCTCTCAAGGATTTTAAGGAGAAAATATCTCTCAAGATCCACCAAATTAGGATTTTGGTTTGAGAAAATATCTCAACCATCCATGAGATTCTCAACCTCTCCTTGAGATTAGGAAACTAAATGTGAGGTGGACTCTCACACTAAATTAATTTCCTTTTTTTCAATAAAAATGAATAATACATGTGCAAATAGTATTTTGACCTTCATGTGATAAATTTATCTCCTAACATGTCTAGGGATTATGGAAAACACTCCCTCACTAAAGTGTGACAAATCCACACTTAGTATTGTGGGAATTTGGTGTGTAACAAATGCCCCCTAATGTGTGAGGTAAGAAGAGAAAATGATGGCCAAAACACTTTACAAAAATATGTGCATCAAGGGACTGGAGTAGGAGAACTTGGTGGAAGCTACAAACAAACATCAAACAATATCATTATATACATATAATCCCCGAGGCAAGAATACCCATGCTCAGAGTAAACAGACTCAAAGCATGACCTCTGACCAATACACTGCGAATCCATGAAAGTAATGACTAAGGATATGGCCACCACATATACTATGTGGATCCATACCTCCATGACTCAATCAGGTCACAGCCATGAAAAATACACAGTGGAGTTGCGATATGACAAAAACATAGCCACATACCAATACAAAGTGGATCTATGTGATAGTGTACATCAATAATATTTCTCTCCGTCACAACCTGGGTTGGGCACATAACACCATTAGGTGCCAAAAAGGTTCCCAAGGTCTTCATCCCAATCCCAAACCAATACGATTCTAACCATGTGAATATATGTGTTGATGTTGAGCATGGTATAAACCACTTGATTACCAGTCGTTAATGTATATCGTTAACAAGTGCAAGGGAAATCACCAATGATGCCAATGAATCCCAAGGTACCCTAGTATAATCCAATGAACATGAATAAATGAGTTGAATTCGAACATTTGGAAAAATCTTTCGATCATAGGCCAATGATGTAAATCCACTGTCGAAAGTGAGGAAACCTGCCATTGAGGCATGCAGGATCCAAGGCACTAATTGGTTTCTAAGTATGAATCCTAGATAATGTATTGAAGTCGATAGGAATAGACTCATCAAAGGAGGGCCATCATGTATCCCCCATCAACGACACGAAACAGATTAGGATAGTGATTTGAGATGATAGATCAAATGAGGATTGAAAGAAACAGGAATGAAAATGGATAATGATGCAGAGATTGTAAGGCTGACACTTCCCTTGAACATTGCGTGCCATGACAAGTGACTTGGAAACATTGACTCGACGAGGCAAGGATCCAAGCATAATTTGATGATCACCATAGTGTGGTGACAACCAAAGGTTCTCTTCAAAGGATTCAAAAGAGTATGACGATGCATAGAGTGTGATGAAAACCAAAGGTTATATTCGAAAAAGTAGAAAGAGTATGAGGACACATGGAATTAAAATGACTCAGAGACAAGCAAATTATCCAACTGTAAGAAAGATGCATACAGGTGCCATGTTCAAGGGTGACTAAAAACAACTTCCATAATGTTTCAAAAACTTGGCCCACTTCCAAAAATTCCCCCCCCATCCAGATAGATGAGTACCTCTTTGTTTTTTAATGAGATCGAGGAGGATAATAGATTCTTAGTACAACTCACCTTCAGTGAGTCCCTCGTCATATTTTTAACAAACCTAAAGAAGGAGGGGTTCGGTCCCATATGGGTCCTTCAATGTTTAATTTTACGAATCCGAATAAGGTAAAATCAATGGTTTTTCATGTTTAGGGAGTTTGAAAAGAACTTAAAGGAAACTCCAAAGTTGACTTTTTCATAAATTTAGTCTCCCAAGCCCAAAAAAGTATAAGATGATATGAGAGATAACTCTTCTAGCTGATAATGACTAGAGTGATCATTTTTCGTAATTAGTCTCATGGGGCCGAAAAAGGGGTAAACTATCACTCGAAATCGAAAGATGCCCTTTCAAATCCTTTTAATGAGTGTGAAAGGAAACAATATCGCTTGACAATATTTTCATGTTTAAAGAGTCTCAAAAGAGCTGAACGGAGACTCCAAAGAGTTCCTTTTCGTACGTTTTTTACGAGCCCCAAAAAATGATAAAAGTATACTCGATAACCTATTCTCATGGATTTACGATCACAAGAAAGAACAAAGACTAATCTTGTTAACTTATTCTCATGTATTTATGAGAATGCGAAAGAAAAAAGACTAAGCTCAGTAACCTATTCTCATGTATATACGAGCACAAGAAAGAACAAATACTGAGCTTGGTATTGGTTTCATTTTTACACAAGCTTGAAACCGAAAATAAACTATGCTCGGGTTAGTTTCATTTTTACACGAGCTTGAAACTAAAAATGAAACTGTGCTCGATACTTTGCCCCCAGCTCGAAAATCTAGCAGCTTAACTCCAACATGATTTCCAGAGGTTGGAGACATGGCCCCCAATCTTCGTTTCATCCACCAACTCTTATGTTGTCACCAATTTTTGTACCCGATTAGACTCCTGGTTACTAATAGGTAAATGTTCACCGGAGGAAGAAAGAGGATCAACTGACATAGGCAGATGAAATGAAGGTTCAGTTACGAGATCTAATGAAATATTTGACTCAACTATTGTGAGAAATATCACCCTGCAGACAGGTTGAGCCCCCCTTAGTTGGGTTTTCTTCAACTAAGACAACTAGAACAAATGGACACTAAAATTCCTAGTTTCCACATATTTACACATGAAATAATAGAGAAGGAGGAAGAGAAGGAGGCACCTTTTTATGTCGATTGTCCTCATTGCTCCTTGTCGTTCCAAGGTTGGATCCAGTCCAGATCCAAACGTAGTATACCTGCAAAGAAACAAAACTATCCTCCTCTTATACTACTTGTAAAAAGTTAGATAAAATATACCATAACTAGATCACAATCATTCATACGCAAACTTGAAATGAGACAAAAATAAGGAAATAGGTCAATTTTGTTAATATGAGAAACAATGGAACTTACAATCATGATGTGCTTCAAGCCTCCTCCAATGCTCCTCCTATCCATCCCCTCTCTTTAATGTCTTATGATCATAATGATGATGCCCTTATGGATTCTCCTCCACCCTCTCACCTTGTAATTCCCTCATTATATAGTATTTGAAGGCTTAACCACCATGGAGAAGATCACTCACTAGATCCACTAAATTGGGATCTCCAATATTTTTAGGGAGAAAATATCTCTCAAGGATTTTAGGGAGAAAATATATCTCAAGGATTTTAGGGAGGAAATATCTCTCAAGATCCACAAAATTAGGATTTTGGTTTGAGAAAATATCTCAACCATCCATGAGATTTTCAACTTCTCCTTCAGATTAGGAAACTAATGTGAGGTGGATTCTGACACTAAATTAATTTCATTTTTTCAACAAAAATGAATAATACATGTGCACATAGTATTTTCACCTTCATATGATAAATTTCTCTTCTAACATGTCTAGGGATTATGACAGACACTCCCTCACTAAAGTGTGACAGATCCACACTTAGTAGTGTGAGAATTTGGTGTGTAACACAGGGGGAGTATCATAATTGACTAAGGGTTGTCATCATTGACAAAGGGGGAGGTTGTTGGAAATATCATTATTATTTATGTCAAAGACAGGGGGAGACTATAGATGTCCAAGATAAATATTGCAAGATGGAGATTGTTGGAAACATTGTTTTTGGATTATTGATGCTTAATTTGGATACCCTATATTTGATGGAATTTTTACCCTATATACCTAGCTCAAATGGGAGCATAGGTTATATGGTTGGAAATATTATTCTGATACATTTCTAATGATATATGGCATTCTCTCTAACTCCCTAGGAATGAGGATATATGAATTTTTGCGTCTGACAACCCAGCCAAAAAATTTAGGTTGACTTGGCTAGTCTTTATAGGTCATCCCTAAAAGTGATGACATAATTACTATAAATACAAGATATATGTGCACATTTGTAGTGAAACCAACCAAGATATCTACTCTGATGGTTTAGGGGTCTAAAGGTGTGGAGGAGGAGTCTTCTTGGGATTTTCTTGTTCTTAAGGTGTGCTATGAAGGTCTGTGATGTTGCAATGTGTGTTGTTTTGAGGTTGTGATGTTGCAATGTGTGTTGTTTTGAGGTTGTGATGTTGCAATGTGCGACGTTTTGAGGTTGTGATGCTGCAGATTAGGATTATATTTTGGGAATGATTCTATGAGGTTCTCTAGGGCATGAAGACTGCATATGAGTAGGGTTTGAAGGATTGTCTATGAAATGAAGCATGCAGGTGAAGTCAAAAGTAATATGTGTATGAATATATTAGATTGGTGTCTACACATATATTGTTGAGTTGGTTCTCAAGTGAGGGGATCAATGTCTCCAACGTGTTGGTGGTTTCAAATATTGTAACAATAGGTAAATTCCTACAAGTGTTGTTGAGTTGGTGCACAGTTGAGAAGATTGGTGTCTCCAATAGATTGGTTCCTATATCTTGCTGATTTGGTGCTAAGTTGAGGAGATTGGTGTATCCAGTAGGTTGGTGCCTACAATATTTGTAACAATAGATTAATTTCTACAAAAATTTATAAAGACAAGTTTGATGGTTTTCTCCCGATTGAATTTCCATGTTAAACTCTATCATTGTGATTGGAATTTATATGTGATTATTGTTTCTCATCTAAGGAATTATTGATGAATGATTAAATAAAGTAAAAAGTATTGTGTATTGATTCACCCCCTCTCAACATAAACATAAGTTCAACATCAATTGTCTCAAATTTCCAATATAGACATCCACAAAATCTAACTCTTTTGAGATCTTTGGAAAGCCATAAACCAACATAATTTACATGTAAAATATGTTGTCATTTAAAATTACACCTAAAAAATTTAAACTTCCTCCCAAGTCACTAAAATTGGGACAAACAAAATATTAAGTTCATCATGCTTACTACCAAGTTCCCATATCTATTGGAGTCATTTAAACTATGACTTGCTATCTTCCTTTCCCCTTCTTTGTGAAACCCTTTGCTTTCATTATCCATTCGAATGTCTTTCACATAAATAATATATTTCCTTAACATCAAAAGTATACCCTATGTAATTTCAGCTAATTCACCTATTGTCCAATAAACTTAACTCATTTTCTTCAAACTCACTTCAACAATTTTTCCATTTCTTAACATTTTAACATTTTTTATATTTTGGAAAAATTCTCCATTCTTTTCAAAAATCCAAGTTCATTCATATTGTAATTTGATAACTCATATATTATGCATCTTTGATTTGGAGTGTTCTTCTAAATAGTTAGCAGATATACACACACGTATATTTGGAGTGGTTCTTAAAACTATTTTAAGAAATTATGACCTCCAATTCTATAATTTCGTGATAAGACACGACATGCATGACACTTCCAAATCAAGACAAGAAATCATCTCTTTTAAATCCTCTATACCTTTTGACATGAACCTCCCTAGCAGCTACAAGAATATGTTAACCTTTTTCTCGATATAATGACTTCAACAAAATAATTTTATCTTTTCGGTAGCCACAAACCTACCTTGAGAACTTCAATAACTACTCTCAATATGGGTCCATCTTGGTAGGTCATACTTGTTTAATTTAATTAAAATACATGATCACCATTAAATTCCATGATAATAAGTTATTTCATTTTACTTTAATTAATTTTAATATGGTTTTGAAGGTTTCCAAGTAAGTAATATAGGGTCTCCTTATATAAATCATCAATTATAGATTTATTAAATATAGATATTGGAAATTATTCAATGTTTAATAGATTTGGAATTAAATTGAATTTAGAATAGTTTATTTCATTCCTATTATTTTTTTACTTTATTATTTCAAGAAAGATATTCATGTTTTTATTTTATAAGTATAATTATATATAGGGTGCATTTCTTGTCCAATTAAATTGTAATAATATTTTATTTCTCTAAATGTAAATTCAAAATTATCATAAGGATTTTCATTTTCACTATTTTTTCATTTTATGTTTCAAAATAATAATAATAATAATTATTATTATTATTATCATTATTTCTGATGGAATATCTTGCAGGAAATCCCTGAGTACTCTCCAATTTGTGGATGGTAAGCAAGGTAAACTATCGACCCTGATTACGGGGTCTAACCACAAGGAGAAACAAGATATTCAAACCCATGATCTCCCTCATTGGGGATAGCTTCATGTCTGGCTCAGAACCACTTGAGCTAAGCCTTGGGGCTAAGGTTGTTGTATTGTATATAAGAGAATTTTATATTTAGAAATCGATGTTATTTTTTTTCATATTTATGAGTATATTCTAAGTTAATTTTATCGAGAAACGTTAGGTGTTTCTTAGTATGAGTGAGATGTGTAAGGTCTTTGTATAACCCAAGGGATGCCTTCCCATATTTGTGAATAACATCCCTAGCAAACCCATTGACATAGACTAATGTGCCTTACAAATGGTTGTAACAAAATCTGTGTTGATAAATAATTTTCATATTTGTTATATATTGGGATCTATGCCCTAAGTACTGGAAACATAGTTCCCTTAAGTACAAATGATCATTGTTTATTTTCTTAGGTTGCCTTGTGTATTTGTTTGGAGAAATGTGAAATATATAGTATTGTAATTTAAATTTTAGATTCAACCCTAAGGCTGAAAATTCACAAGAAATAGATCCGGGGAACCTCAAAGTTGAGATAAAATTTCTAAGTTTGCATTGAGCAATGATTTCTCAAAATTTACATAGAATTCTCTTGAACAATGACTCACTTGGGACATGGGTCATCATTGTGTACTTCCTCTTGAAAAGAACTAACACCTCTAAGGAGTTTGCAAGCCATCCGATCAAGGAAATTGATGGTGTGGAGAAATATTTTAACACCACCATGCAACTTGCATAGCATTAGGGCCACTACCAAGGATATTTTAACACCTAGTTTGTGTTGGTGGGTAAATAAAAAGGTGTAAAGTTCTAGGGGGAGAATGAAAAATATTCATGGACCAACACTTAAGGAGTATATTCATCTAAAAGCTCCTTCAAGATTTTAGATGGTGATTTTATTAGTACATGTAGCTCAAAGATTAGGTCAACAAATTTTGTACATTATGAAAATGCAAGAGGAGCCATCATGTATGTGATTTGAAATTAAATGTCAATCTTATATTAATGATGAATCTCTTAATTTTTAATGCAAAAAATGCAATACAATAAACCCATATCTTTACTCTAATCTCCTACCATATTAACTATTTACAATCTATTGAAGATAAGTCAAATGCATTTCCAACTATGCCCACCATCTTAACCATTCACAATTTATTAAAGATAAGTCAAATGCATTTCCAACTATGCCCATAAATTTTGATAATGCGATGGTTTGAAAAATTGATTACCTTGTTTTACAATTGAATTCATAATCAAACCATTCTAAATAACTACCATGATTTTCCTTTATAATTTGTAAATTATGAAATTATGGAAATATAGAAAAATTGAAAATTATTTAGTGTTTAATAGATTTAGAATTAGAATGAATCTATATTACTTTATTTTATTTGTTTATTATTATCTTTAAAAAAAATAATAATTTTGTTCTATATATTTTATTAATTAATATAATTGTATACATATACATATCCATCCAAAAACATTGGAATACTATTTTTATTCTTTAGGTGTAAATTAAAACAACCATAATTTATTGGATTTTTCACTCCTTTTTCATTTTGAACAACTATAATTTATTGGATTTTTCACTCTTTTTCATTTTTCCAATTTGTGTTTAGAATAAGGTTATTGTATACATATACATATCCTATCCTATGCCATCCAAGAACATTGGGATAGTATTTTATTTCTTTAGGTGTAAAAGAAAACAACCATAAATACTTATTGGATTTTTTACTCCTTTTCATTTTTATCAACCACGATTTATTGGATTTTTCACTCCTTTTTCATTTTGTGTTTATAAGTAATTGGATTTTTTTATTTTTTTCATTTTGTGTTTAGCATAAGGTTGGTTTATTATGTATAAGGGATTTTTTTTTTACTCTTTTATTGTGTTTTGAATAAGGTTGATTTATTATGTATAAAAGGATTATATATATGGAAATTGATGTATTTTTTTTTTATATATTTAAGATTTTATTTTAGATAAAGTGATATTTATTTTTAATATGAATAAGATACAAAGTTTGTGTATAATTCAATATATAGTTTTACAAATTTGTAAATGGTATTCTTAATAAATTCGATGGTATATATTAATGTGTTTTACTTAATAATATTCAAACTAAGCATATATTAATATAAAGTTAGCCAAATACCAAATCACATTAACAACAATTAATTGAATTAATCGCTTAAATCTCCTTTTACAAGCTCCGTCATCAAATAAAATTTTACAATGCATAATAAAAAAAAATTACATGGTTGCAAAAATATACTTATACATACCTCACATCTTTATTTATAAATGGATTTCCAAGGACACACATACCAACAACTACACCAAAGGTATGAGTACTAAGTTACTTAAAATAATTTAAGTTAATTAATTATCTTCACACAACTTAATGTGGTTCAATGCAATGTTTCTTAGCAGCTTAATGATCTCCATCGATATCCTAACAAAACACACATGCACACGTGTGTGAGTCTAAAACATTGAATAACTAAATTAGTTTAAGTGTAGTTTTGGGATATTACAATCTTTCTTAGCAGATTAATGATCTCCATCGACATCCTAACAAAACACACATGCAAACGTATATGAGTCTAAAAACATTGAATAACTAAATTAGTTTAAGTGTAGTTTTGGGATATTAATTAGGAGGATTTTTTAAAACATATATATATATATATATATATATATATATATATATATATATATATATATATATATATATATATATATATAACTGCTATTTATATTTATATTTATTTATTGTATGTATAAAGAATTGAGCTCAAACAAGAAGTGATTGTGATTGCTTGGTATTTTATAATAATGATGATTGAGCTCAAGCAAAGTGATTGTGGTGCTTGGTATTTTATAATAATGATGATGATAATTTATTTTAAGATCGTGACATAACAAAACACAAAATTGATGTATGAAATCTCTTTTTTGTGGGATAAAAAATTCCTTTGGCATAAACATTTACATAATTTTTATTATGATTATGGTACTTCATATTTATAATAGTAATTTAAACATTCTATGAGATGGTTTTTTTTGACATTGTATAATAGTAGGAGGGGAAATTGATACTTTGAATATGTCAGAATCATTTTGGATTGATGATGTTAGCATTTTCACAATTTGGTTGCAATAGGGGTATTTGCATGTGTTGAATCTATTTGTGCACTGAAAACAACAATTTGATTAAATATAAAGTTGCAATTTCAGCAAAAATTGTCTAGTAATCCTGATTCCGGTGATGGAAAATCGGAAAAAGTCAAAGTTATAGAAGGTATAACCTTCTTCGTACTTATCTATTGATTTTTTTTTATCATAAATAAACTTTGTTTGAATGGATTCTTATAGTGGAAGCAACTTCTGAATTATGTACTTATAACTTCATTCTTATGTGTATATGAAGTATACTTTCTTGTCCAAACTTTGCGTACTTGCATATCTGATTTTCATCTTTTATTCTCACGTTGAATGAGTAGGTTCTAGGGGCACTTGGCATGTTTATTTATCATGAATAGTTAGAAAATTTGTTGAATGATTTGAGAAGTATATAGAAACTAAGAGGGTATATTTGTGGTTGTAACAAATATGGTGTTAATAAGTGATTTTTAGATATGTTATATGTTGGCATTTATGCCCAAAGGGTTGGAAAAATAGTTCCCTTGAAGTACAAATGTTCAATGTTTATTTTGTTTGGTTTCCTTGTGTATCTTGTTGGAAAAAAGTGAAATATGTACTATTGTAATCTATATTTCATATTCATCCATAAGGTTGAAAGTTCATAGGAAATAGATCTAGGGAACCTCAAGGTTGATATGACATTTCTAAATTTGAATTGAGCAATGATTTCTCGAAATTTCCACAGAATGTTTTTGAACAATGACTCAAGTGAGACACATGTCATCATTGTTTACTTCCTCCTAACAAGAATTCTGACACCTCTAAGGAGTTTTTCAGATGTTGATCAAGGATATCGACAGTGTGGAGCAAGCTTTCGACATCACCATGTAACTTGCATAGCATAAGTTCACTACTAAGGGTATTTTAACACCTAGTTTGTGCCAGTGGGTAAAATAAAAAGTGTAAGGTTGATGAATAATAATGAGGAATATTCATGTCCCAACACATAATGTGAATTTTCATCCAAATGGTCCCTCAGGACCTTCCATGGCAATCTCAGTAGTGCATGTGGCTCAAAATCTAGGTCATCGCACATTATGAGAATGCAGGAGTGGCCATTATGGACATGATTTGGAATTAAATGGTGATATTAAATTAATGGTGAATATGTTGTGTACCAAATTCTTAAAATATCTGATGCAGGAGCATTGCTCCACCTTAGTAGCGCGTTAGCTATTTAGCACATCAAAGTGCATTCAAGGAGGGGAGAGGTGCCAACCCTCTCATTTTGCGCTCAATTTTAAAATTTAAATGTAATTAAAAGCAAATTAAATGTTGTTAGGCTTGATAGAGCCGAGTCATGCCTTTGTATAGGCAGTAGATGAAGTTTCCTTTAATAGGCTTGAGTTGGACATATCTTGAGCATTTCCTCATATATGAATTGTTAATGATCTTTCAATGTAATCTACCTCGGTAGTTAGGCGTTGTAATGGCGATTAGACACCAATAGAGTAGTTGGAGGGAAGGCTCGAGGAGCCCCTCTTTTGTAAAAATATCTTTGTATCAAATTTCATAAGTAAGTTAGAGAGGAAGAGAATAAGGAGAGGAGAGAGCCGAGACTTTGTTGTAGTCCGAGCGTGTACACATTGTAAACAAACATTCATATTAATACAAAGAGATAAATTTTTCCTAAATATGAGTTTTTTGTGTGTTTATGTGTTTACTGAATGTTATCTGTGTGCTTATGAATGTATGTTGTAGATGTATGTAATAGGTTTCATCTGCAGTGTAAGTATAGAATTTCTCTATCTGTGAGTTTTGTTAAATTGTTCTGGGTTTTTTAGGCTAAATGAAAGGACTGCATGACAAAGTCCTGGAAACTCTGTGAGCCAACACAATGAGTGCGTACCTGAATTATGTTTCAAGTTTAGGAGAGAACGTGCCAGGAGGGCACACCAAAACATTTATAGAATCAAGAGGAGCTTCAAGGTTACTAAACACCTTGGAGGGGAAAGTCTGTGCAGGAGAAACCACAGCAAGATTTGTTGAATACTCTGAGAGCTCTGTCAGGAGGGCATAGAGAAGGTGCAAGTGTGCACAAGTGAACTATGTTTCAAGTTATGAGAGGAGAAGTGTTAGGGAAGACACCCCAGAGTTAGTGAACACTATGGTAAATAGACATGAGAGATACTTTAGAGTTTCTGAACACTCTGAAGGAAAGGCTCAGCAAGGAGTGCTTTGAGTAGGTGCAAAGAGTGCACATGACCAACACATTCTGAAGTGTTGGGAGAGGTTGAAGGAACTAGAGTTTCTGCACACTCTGGGAAAAGGAGCTCTGCAAGTGTGCATTGAGCGGATGCAGGGGATGCATCAATGAACTTGAAGGATTTCAAGAAGCAAGCGGAAGACCTGTGTAAGGAGTGCACCAAGCCAACACTTAGATGAAGTGTTGAAAGTCTGAATTCGTATGAAGGCTCATTCAAGTGCAAGGAGTGCGCGAGAACTTTAATTCGAAGTTTTGGGAGAAATGTTTCCAAGAGGGCACATCATAAGGTCAATACTTGGAGGAGAGTCGAGTGCAAGTATGCACGGAAAGTGCAAGGAGTGCGCGAGAGAATTCTCAGAATTCAAGGCTCAAGGAGTGAAGTTGTGCAAGGAATGCACAAGGCCAACATCCTGCTGAAGTGTTGGTAGAGGCTTTGGAGGAAAAGAGTGTAGAGCGTGCCAAGAGGGCACCATAAATACTTTGAAGGAAGCTGAGGTCCAAGACCCTTAGGATACTGAGTAAGTTCAAAATCTCAGAAGAGATAGCGCAAGGTTTTTGCAGACGGACTTGTTCCAAGTCCCAAAGCTCAGAAGGAGAAGCACAATTCCAGACCCATTAGTCGAGCTTGTAGGAGAAGGTTCAAGGGCCAAAAAATTTGAACACTTACAAATTTTCCCAATCTTGGGAGAAAGCCAAAGCTTACGTGGAGGAGTTGTAGCACCCGTGAGATCATCTACAAAGGAGGAGATCTGGACCTTTGAATTCCATGTCCAGACACCAGAAGGAGCACGCAGAGGAGAAAGACAGATCCTAGTCGTTGGATCTGAGCGCAAAGGATCGAAAACCGTACGATCTAGAGGTAAGTGCACGAGCCTTAAACTCTTTTTAAGTGCACAGGTAGCGACAGATTTGAGGGAAAGGTGGTGACAGATCTAAGAATTTAGAGCGGAAGTAATCTAGGAGTTCTCAAATAAGCAGAGTTTGAGATTGCCAAAGCTCCGAAGCCCGGAGCTCATCCCAGTCATTGGTGTTGGAAGGGGCATGTGTCAATAGATATGAAACTCTGAAGAAAAGTCACTTTGAGAGTTTTTAGATGAGGAGTGTGTAAAAATATTGAGGCTCTGAAGAAGCGGAGTAGATCTCAACCGTCCGTTAGTCAGAGACACATGGCAGGGGATCCAGCATCCAAGAGGAGCGGGTGTAGAGTTGGGTGAAGAACTCCTGAATTCGTTGGGAGCCAAAGCATATCTGGGCATTGATCCTGCGGGGACAGGTGTCACCATATCCTGCACTCCGGAGCATAAGCACTTCAGAGGAAGTGGAGAGTGGAGGTGTGAGGACTTGCAAAGGCCAGAGTCCTGAAGTCATCCCATCTGTCCATTGGAAGGGGATGCGTGGCAAAAGATCTACTAGTCCAGAGAAACGTTACTCTAGGAGAACAACGAATTGGGTGGAGGAAGAGATCCCGAAGGCCAGAGCATCGGAGTCCATCTAGGTTGTCCATCATAATTGGATGGGTGTTAGTAGATTGCGAACTTCAGAGACTTAGCATTCCGGAGGTCTTGTGGAGAGGTGGTTCAAAAATTTTCGAAAATGCCAGAGCCCGAAGTTTCTGTGAGCCATTGATCCCAAAGAAGAGCGTGATCATTGATCTGTGAGGGGATGCATAGAAGACGGAGGTTCACTCCAGAAGCATTGGCCGCAGTGTGAAGTGAGAACGGATGAACAACAAAGTTAGAAACACCTTTTGGGTCAAGCCCCATGCTAGAGCCTGAGGTCGCATGTGGAGAGGGGCCTAGATGAAGGAGCTAGCGCCCGCCAATTTAAAACTGCGCAAAAGCGCCAAGGAAAGGGCCCGTGGGTTACATAGAATTTGTGCCTAAGAAGATAAGGGGCCTGTGTAAATATGTGTTGGGTTCCAACAAGGGCCGAAGAGTCGATCTGACTCAGTGTTTTGAACGATCCTTGACCGAGCGGTCACATAACCACTAGGAGAGAAGAGGGGGTCCTACATAAAGTGGTATCAGAGCCTAGAAAAGGTTATGTCTGATACCATAAAGTGGTATCGAAGCCTGTTTCTTATTTTAGGTAGCAGGCATGAGACAAAGGAGATTGGATGATACCATCAAGTGGTATCAGAGCTTGATTTTGTCTACAGATTATAGGAAAAGGAGGAGACAAAAGAGATAGTCTGATACCATCAAGTGGTATCAGAATCTGAATTTCGCCTATAGACAACAGGTGAAGGAAGGTAGAGTGTGATTCTTTGTAAATATTGTTGCAAGGTGTGAAACATATGGTAGACATCTAGGTGGGCCGAGCTAGAAGAACCAGTCGCGTTCTTGAAGGAAGAAAGATGGATACTGAAGGCCATGAGCGTGGTCGAAGAGGATACTGCCAGCATAAAATAAAAGTAGAGGTGGACAAGGAGCTCAAGGAAATCAGATCATAAATGGAGAGGCTGACATTGAATATGGAACAGGAATACCAGGTACGTTGGAGGTATGAATGTTCCATGAATTAGAGAGAAAAATAGCTTGTTCAGAAGTTGTTGGCTAGAAGGAAGCAACAAGTATTGAGGAGGTGGCTGAGGAAAGTTGAAAACCTCAGTGGCACATAGGAGATGGTTTGCATCTGCGAGCCAGAAGTTGGAGAAAGCCTTAGTGATAGGGAGAGGAGATCGAGCAGAGATATTGTAGACTTCTAGGAGGGCAACGATGATCTTCCAAATTTCCAAGTAGGCAATGATATGAGACCAGCAGTTGATCTCATAGACTGTCAGGAGGGAAGGAGTGAAATAACAAATTTCCAGGAGGGCAAGGGAGAAGAGATGAACTCAGTAGAGAGTTCATATCAACAAGGGGTAAAGGAGGATTAGAGGAGTGTTCTGATCATTGGTGGAATTTAGATATTCCTACCAATTAGCCAAGAAGAGGCCAGTGCACAAATTTCAGGTGTAGAAGAAGGGAAAAAACAACCAGCAAGAACTTTCGTAGAGGAGGAGAAGGAGAAGACATCAAAATATGCCCAAGAAGTAGCATAAGAAGAAGAGAATTCATAGGAATGGCTAAAAAATTCCATCCAGGAAGTTGAACAGGAGATGACTGCAGCACTTAAGTCTGTAGCAGAAGAGGAAGCATATAGCATGGACTTTGATGATCTGTGTGAGGAATTGGAATCTCTAGAGAGAAGGGTGATAGTGAAAGGCACGCACATCCAACAAACTAAGTTGGAAATAGATGGATGAACATGCTAGCATGAGGAGCAGCTGGAAGAAGCTAGGAGTGTACCAACAACAGAGCTGACATAAGTTGATATGTCAAAGGAGATAGTTGAACAACAACTCAGTGAGGATACTACAGAGTCTAAATCTGCAGGGAAGTGGCAATTCAAGACCACAAGTAATGAAATCAGCATGGGAGATCAATTTGATCTACCCATTGATAAGGAGGAAGTGCAGTAGGGAATTCTACATGAAAGAAAAGGCCAACCAGTGGAGCAGCTGGAGGAGGTAGTAGAGGAGATAATGAGGTTGATGTTGAGGTCAACACAAGAAGCTGTCAGTAGGAGGAAGCTGAACAGAGGAGGACCTGCAAGAGCAACAGGGAAGCAAAAATAACAACAACATATTAGAGGAGCAGGTGGACAACTCCAAAGGAGAGTTTGGGATCCAGGGGGATTTCAATAGTGGAGTAGAGGGAGCTCATGATTTTACCAGTAGTGGAGTATGATGCAGGAGCATCGCTCCACCTCACCAGTGTGCCAACTATTTAGCACATCAAAGATCATTCAAGGAGGGGAGAGGCACCAACCCTCTCATTTTTCCCTCAATTTTAAAATTTATATGTAATTAAAAGAAAATTAAATGTTGTCAGGCTTGATAGAGCTGATTCATGCCTTTGTACATGCATTAGATGAAGTTACCTTTAATTGGCTTGAGCTGGACAGATCTCGAGCATTGCCTTAGATCTGAATTGTTAATGATCATTCAATGTAATCTACCTCGGTAGTTAGGCATTGTAGTGGTGATTAGACACCACTAGAGTAGTTGGAGGGAAGGCTTGAGGAGCCCCTCTTTTGTAAAAAATATTTGTATCAAATTTCATAAGTAAGTTAGAGTGGAAGAGAATAAGGAGAGGAGAGAGTCGAGACTTTGTTGCAGTTTGAGCTTGTACACATTGTAAACAAACATTCATATTAATACAAAGAGAGAATTTTTTCCTGCCTATGAGTTTTTTGTGTGTTTATGTGTTTAATGAATGTTATCTATGTGCTTATGAATGTATGTTGTAGATGTATGTGATTTCCTTCATATGCAGGGTAAGGATATAATTTCTCTATCTATGAGTTTTGTTAAATTGTTCTAGGTTCTTTAGACTAAATGGAAGGAGTGCATGACAAAGTCCTGGAAACTATGTGAGCCAATGCAAGGAGTGTGTACCTGAATTATGTTTCGAGTTTAGGAGAGAACGTGCCAGGAGGGCACACCAGAACATTTACATACTCAAGAGGATCCTCAAGGTTACTAAACACCTTGGAGGGGAATTTTTTAACACGATAAATCACAGCCAGAGTTGCTGAATACTCTGACATCTTTGCCAGGAGGGCATAGAGAAGGTGCAAGTGTGCACAAGTGAACTCTATTTCGAGTTTTGAGAGGAGAAGTGTTAGGGAAGACACCCCAGAGTTACTGAACACTCTGGTAAACAAACATGAGAGATACTTCATAGTTGTTGAACACTCTAAAGGAAAGGCTCAACAAGGAGTGCTTCGAGCAGATGAAAAGAGTGCACATGACCAACACATTCTGAAGTGTTGGGAGAGGTTGAAGGAACCAGAGTTGTTGAACACTCTGTGGAAAGGAGCTCTGCAAGTGTGCATTGAGAGGATGCATGGGATGCATCAGTGAACCTAAAGGATTTTAGGAAGTAGGAGGAAGACCTATGCAAGGAGTGCACCAGGACAACACTTAGATGAAGTGTTGAAATTCTGAAGTCATCTAAAGGCTCAGTCGAGCACAAGGAGTGCATAAAATAACTTTAATTCAAATTTATGGGAGAAAGGTTTCCAAGAGGGTACATCATAAGGTCAATACTTGGAGGAGAGTCGAGTGCAAGTTTGTACAGAAAGCGCAAGGAGTGCGCGAGTGAATTCTTAGAATTCAGGACTCAAGGAGTGAAGTTGTGCAAGGAATGCACAAGACCAACATCTTGTTGAAGTGTTGGTAGAGGCTCTAGAGGAAAAGAGTGCAAACCGTGCCAGAAGGGCACCAAAAATACTTTGAAGGTATCAGAGGGATGAGACCCTTAGGAGACTGAGTAAGTTCAAAATCTCAGAAGAGATAGCACAAGGTGTGCGTAGAAAGACTTGTTCCAAGTCCCAAAGCTCAGAAGGAGAAGCGCAAGTCAAGACCCAACAGTCGGGCTCACAGGAGAAGGTTCAAGGGCCAACACATTTGAACACTTACAATTTTTCCCAATCTTGGGAAAAATCCAAAGCTTACATGGAGAAGCTATAGCAGTGGTCAGATCAACTGCAAAGGAGGATATATGGACCATTGAATTCCACATCCAGACACCAAAAGGAGAGTGTGGAGGAGAAAGACAAATCCTAGCCATTGGATATGAGAGCAGAGGATCGAAAATCATCCAATCCAGAGGTAAGTGCACGAGCCTTAAACTATTTTTAAATGCACAGGATTACAGGATAGTTGAAGTCTCGAAGTTTCGAAGCTCGTCGGAATCGTCCATTGTACGGAGGGATAGGTGGTGACATATATGAGAATCTGGAGTGGAAGTACTCCGGGAGTTCTCAGATAAGAAGAGTGTGAGACTGTCGAAGCTTTGAATCCCAGAGCTCATCCCAGCTGTTGGTGTTGGAAGGGGAACATGTCCGCAAATTTGAAACTCTGGAGAAAAGTCACTTCGGGAGTTTTCAGCTGAGGATTGTGTAAAACTCCCGAGGCCCCAAAGAAGCGGAGTAGATATCAACCGTCTATCAGTCAGAGACACGTGGCGAGAGATACAAAATTCGAGAGGAGCAGGTGCAGAGTTGGGTGAAGAACTCCCGAAGTCATCGGGAGCCAAAGAAGATCTAGGTGTTGATCCTGCGGGGATAGGTGTCACCAGATCCTGCACTCCAGAGCGTAAGCACTTCAGAGGAAGTGGAGAGCGGAGGTGTGAGGAATCGTGAAGGTCGGAGTCCTGAAGTCATCCCAGTCGTCTATTGCAAGGGTACACATGGTAGAAGATCTGCAGTCTAGAGAAACGTTACTCTGGGAGAACAACGAATTGGGTGGAGGAAGAACTCCCGAAGGTCAGAGTGTCATATTACATCCAAGTCATCCATCGTAATTGGACGAGTGTCAACAGATTGCGAACTTCAGAGACTTAGCATTCCAGAGGTCTTGTGGAGAGGTGGTTCAAAATTTTCTGAAAGCGCCAGAGACCAAAGTTACTATGGGCCATTGATCCCAAAGAAGAGCGTGGACCATTGATCTGCGAGGGTACGCGTGGAAGACAAAGGTTCACTCCGTTTGAAGGTCACTCTAGAAGAATTGGTCGCAACATGAAGTGAGAATGGTTGAACGACGAAGTCTAAATCACCTTTTGGGTTAAGCCCCATGCCAGAGCCCTAGGTCGCATGTGGAGAGGGGCCTAGCAGAAGGAGCTAGCGTCCACTAGTTTAAAACCACCCAAGAGTGCCAAGGAAAGGACCCACAGGTTACATAGAACTTGCGCCTAAGAATATAAGGGGCCTATGTAAATATGATTTTGGGTTCCAACAGGGGCCCAAGAGTCGATCCGACTCGGTGTTTTGAACAATCCTTGACTGAGATGTCGCAGAACCTCGAAGAGAGAAGGGGGGTCATCAATTTCATAACATAACAAAAGTAGACACCATGTACAAAATGTAAGTGTGGAGCGCAAATTCAAAATGAACAATTTATACAATAAATCCTCAAATAATAGGAGAGTCTCCTCCAAATAACTAAATACATTCATACATCACAATTCACATGTCTCCAATAATGAATACATGATCTCTCTATATACCTATTTAGACCTGCACATAAGGCCCATTTACTATTAGTTCGACCCTATTACATATATATTTACACATTACATGTACATTTAGCCCTATATATGCCCCCCCCGTTGGGTTCATATAACATACATTTAACCCTATAAATTCCCCCTTTGGATCATAAAATAATACCCTCCTTCAAAAAACTTCATCCTCGAAGCTTTGTAATAAAAGTCTTGACATGTGATGAAACCAAGTAATATGATTTTCTTATGTTCCTATTTTCTTCTTTCCTTTGATGATGATCCATCCATCCAAAATCAATTATTTTCGGTCCTAATCATTGATGGATAGTTGTTGCATAATTTTCTTTCCCTTGATTCCATATATTGTTGTTGAAGCTTCTCCAATTTGTAGTGGTTATTAGTCTCTAATAATAGCAAGTGTTGAAGAGTGGTTTTGTGATGCCTTGTTCCATGAATATTGACAAGTATTCCATCCTCTTCCTTGATAATGTCAATATTGAACTTCTTGTCTTCCTTGAAATCTTTCCTCATAATGAGGGCGTCGATATGGTTTCACATTTGACAGTTTTCTTTCACTCTGCACACCCATTTAATCTATCTTCTTCTCATAGACAATATATCCTCTATCCTCTTTGCTTGGTATTTTATTACTCTAGCCTTGGAGATAATACCATCATATTTGGCATGTACATCCTCTAGATGAAGTTCAACTTCTTCAAGTTTCTTCTGGTGGCCTTATTGAATCTTGTCTTGTTTCTCCTTTAGGAGATGCAATGTCACCCCATTTATCTGTTGGATCATGTTGTCATTGATGCCAATAGTTTGATTGATTGATGTCAAGTGATTGTCTTGATGTCAAAGGATTGATTGATTAATGATTTATGAACAAATTCTATGTATAGTCCTTGATGAGAATGATAGATGTCAAAGTGGAAACCAATTTGATAAAGATGGATCGTTGATATGATGCATAGATGAAGATGGATCAATGAGTTGTCATTGATACATGATGATGCATAGTTTGTTTGATGAAAAGATTACTCATTATTGTCTTATCATGATTGATAAGGTGCACAAATGGATGAACTCCAAAGTGGTCCCCTTATGGTGAAAGCACTCACGGGAAGATGCTTTGCGGATTGAGTTATCCTAGAAGAACGGTTGGAGGACCCATGCTTGTATGTGGAATAATGAGATGAAGATCAATGAAGTTTTTGGTGAAACTATCCTAGATGGATAGTGCTTGTCATGCCATTTCTGGTGGTATGTGGAATGTCAAATAACTCCTCATGAAGTTATGGCCTTATGAAGTTGGAGGACCGCCATATGAAGGCTTGAAGCCATCAAGGTCAAAGAAGTCAAAGTGACCTAAAAGAATAAATCATTATTTAAATGATAAAGTAAAGTGACAAAGTCAAGGTGGATTATTTAAATAAT
>SNQJ01S0019697.1:168187-195431 GCA_010110895.2 Picea sitchensis
TAATGGAAACAACTTCAAAAGTATGTACTTATAACTTCATTCTTATGTATATATGAAGTTTACTTTGTTGTACAAACTTTGTGTACTTGCATATATGATTTTCATCTTAATTATAATCTCGTAGTGAATGAGTAGGTTCTAGGGCTATTTAGCATGTTCATTTATCATGAATAGTTACAAATTTTTGTTGAATGATTTGACAAGTATATAGAATCTAAGAGGGTAGATTTGTGTTTGTAACAAATCTAATGTTAACAAATAATTTATATATATGTTATATGTTTGGATTTGTGCCCAAAGGGATGAAAACATAGTTCACTTGAAGTACAAAAGTTCAATGATTGTTTTCTTGGGTTGCCTTGTGTAGTTAGTTGGAAAAAAGTGAAATATATACTACTATAATTTATATTTCAGATTCATCTACATGATTTAATGTTCATAGGAAATAGATCTACGAAACCTCAAGGTTGAGATGAAATTTTTGAATTTGCATTGAGAAACGATTTCTCAAAATTTTCACATAATTATTTTGAACAATGACTCAAGTGGGGCTTGGGTAATTCTTGTGTGCTTCCTCCTAAAAAGAAATTTGGCGCCTCTAAGGAGTTTGTAAGTTGTTTGATTAAGGAGACCGATGGTGTGGAGCAAGCTTCTAGCACCATCATGTAGCTTGCATAGCATAATGCCACTAGCAAGATTACTTTAACACCTAGTTTGAGTCGATGGGTAATGGAAAATTTCTAAGGTCAAGGGGGGAGAACGAATAATATTCATGGCCCAACATCCAAGGTGCATATTCATCCAAATGGTCCCTTATGACCTTGGATGGAAATCTCACTAGTGCATGTGGATCAAAGGCTAGGCGACCAAATTTTGTACATAATGATATTGTAGGAGGGGCCATCATGGGAACAATATAGAATTAAATGGTGATCACAAATTAATGGTGAATACTTAGTTTTAATGCTAAAAATTCTCCTTTTTGAGAATTCACAATCTAGAATAAAAGTAAAATGCATTCTTAACTATGCCTATGAGTTTCAATTGTGAAGTTGTTCAGAAAATTGGTTGCCTTCCTACCTAAGTGAATTCATCATCAAACCATTTCAAGTAACTATTCTAGGTCTCCCTATATAATTCGTCAATTATGTATTTATTAAATATAAAGATATTATATATTATTTAGTGTTTAATAGATTAAGTGTTAGAATGGATATATGTCACTTTATTTTATTGTTATTATTTATTTAATTGTATCATTATTTGTTTATTATTATCTTTAAGAAAAATAATAATTTCCCATTTTATTTTATTAGTATGACTATATACAGAAGCCACATATCTCATCCAACTAGATTGTATGAAGATTTTATTTCTCTAGTTTCAAATTAAAACAACCATAAGGAATTGGATTTTGCACTCCTTTTTCATTTTGTGTTTCAAATAAGGTTGGTTTTTATGTATGTGAATTTTGTATTGACTTTTATATAAATGAATTTATATTTGGAAATTGATGTCATTTTTTTCATATTTAATATCATATTCTAAGTTGATTTGCATGGAGAAAAGTGAAATGTTTATTAGTATGAATGAGATGTTAAGTTCTATGTATAACCCAAGGGATTCTTCACACATTTGTGAATGGTATTTGTAGTATACCCATTGTCATATACTAATAAATGGTTGTAATAAATATGGTGTTAATAAATAATTTTCAAATCTATTTTACATTGGGATTTGTGTCATTGGTGTTGGAAACATATTTCCCTTGAATTACAAATGTTTAATATTTATTTTAATGGATTGTCTTTTGTGTTTGATTGGAAAAAAGTGAAATATATATTATTACAATTTGTATTTTAGATTCATTCCTAGGAATGAAATTTCACAGGAAATACATCTCGAAAACCTCAAAGTTGAGATGAATATTTTTAATTCACATAAAGCAATGGTTTGTCAAAATTTCCACATAATGTTCTTAGGAAATTACTTGGGTGGGACATGGATCATCATTGTGTACTTCCTCTTGATAAGAGCTTTATCAGATTGTTCAATCAAGAAGATCAATGGTGTGGGGAAAACTTTTAACACCACCATGTAGTTTGCATAACATAAAGCCACTACCAAGAATATTTTAACGCCTAGTTTATGTTGATGAGTAAAGGGAAAAGTATAAGTTCAAGGGGGAATAATGAATAATATTCATGGCCCAACAACTAAGGTGCATATTTTTCCAAATGGTCTTGGATGGTTATCTCACTAGTGCACAAAGCTCAAAGGGTAGATCACCAAATTTTGAATGTTATGATAATGCAGAAGTCATCATGGACATGATTTGGAGTTGAATGCTGATCTTAAATTAAATATGAATCCCTTAATTTTTAATGCAAAAAATGCTCCTTAAGAGACAATAAAATCATATCTTCACTCTAATCTCCTAGAATCTTGAGCATTCACAATCTATCAAGATAAGTAAAATACAATCCCAACTATGCCCACTAGTTTCAATCATGAAATTGTTAAAAAAATGGTTATCTCTACCCATCATCAAACCCTTTCAAGTAACTAATCTAGGGCCTCCCTATATAATTCGTTAATTATGGATTTACTAAATATAGAGAGTTTGTAAACTATTCACTATTTAATACATTTGGAGTTAAAATGAATTTATACTAATTTACTTTATTATTATTATTTCAGAGAAATATATTAATGTTTTTGTTTTATTTCATTAGTATAACCATATACATAGCATTTTGTGTTTAGATAAGGTTGGTTTGTTATATATAAGTGGATTTTATATTTTAAAATTGATGTCAGTTTTTTCATGTTTAAGAATATATTCTAATGAATGAAACTTGTAAGGGGATGCTTTCCCACATTTGTGAATAGCATTCTTAGTGAAGTGGTTGACATAGATTAGTATGTCCTACAAATGACTCTAACAAGTATAGTAAACTAGTGTGTTTTAACAAATTTACTATATATTTTGGATGTATATTTTCTTCCATTGCCTTGTGTATTTGTTTTGAATAAAAGTAAAATATATATTATTGTAATTTAAATTTCAGATTCAATTTCAAGACTTCAAATACATTATGCATTTAGTGTTTAATAGATTAAGAGTTATAATGAATCTATGATATTTTACTTTATTGTTATTTTAAAGAAATATATTTATCACTATATGTCTATATACATAGATTACATAAGTCATTAAAATACATAGGTTATATACATCATTTAAATACATAAGTTACATAGGTCATTAAAATGCATAGGTTACATACATCATTTAAATCAAACTAGATTGGAAGAAGATTTTATTTCTCTTTGTGAAAATTAAAACAACTATAATAAATTGGATTTTTCAACTCCTTTATCATTTTGTATTTCAAATAAGGTTGGTTTATTATATATAAGTGAATCTTATATCTGGAAATTGATTTAGTTTTTTTTATTTTTTATTTAAGAATATATTTTAAGTTGATTGTATTTATAAAATTGATATGTTATTATGAATAGGACATGTAAAGTTTATGTATAATTCAAGGGATGTTTTTCTATATTTGGAAATATCATCCCTAATAAATTTGTTGGTGTAAATTATTGTGCTTCACTTAAAAAGATTCAAACTAAGCACCTATAAGCATATAATTAACCAAATATCCAACAATATTAAAAAACAATTGAGATAATTCCTCAAACCTAATTTTACTAGCTCCTTCATGAAATAAAAATTCATAATACACAATCAAAATAATCACATAAATGCAATGATATGCTATACTTCATATCTCTATTTATAACTAAATTTACACAAAGAGCACACAAACCCATGACTACACCAACAACGTGAGTACTAAGTAAATTTACATTAACTAATTAGCCACTTAATAATATCCATCAATATCGTAACAAAACACACATACATGATATTGAACAACTAAATTATTTTGAGTAAAGTTTTAAATATTACTTGATCTTAAATAAAAAATTTAAACATATTTTATTATAAGTATTTTTCTTTAAACAAGTAAAAATAATTTATGATATTTATTATTAATACAAATAATTTATGATATTTATTATTAATAAAAATTGAGCTCAAACAAAATTATTATAATTTTGATATTTTGTAATAACAATAATAATTATTTATTTTTAAAATCATTTCATAACAAAATACAAAATTTAGATATGAAATTTCCTTGTTTATACTTATTTATAGAATAAAAATCTACTTTTACATTTAAATAAAAATCTCTTTTACATAAATGTAAAAGATAAACAAAATTATTATGGGATCATGATTTTTTTTTAAATGTATAGTGTACAATAGTGGAAGGGAAATTGATATTTTGAATATATAGGATTATTTTGAATTAATGATGTTAGTATTTCACAATTTCTATACTATATGAATATTTCTGTACTTGAATTTATTTGTATATTTGATTAGATTGAAAATCAAAATTTTAATATTAATATTTTTACACATTAAATTTATTATTTTAATATAAATATTTGTGTATATTAAATTTATTTTTACATTTGATAAGATCTCAAAATTAAAATTTTAATAAAAAAAAATATTATTTTTATAGAAACAAATCAGAAAAAATCAAAGTCATAGCACATCTAACCTTCTTATTATTTATATAATAAAAAATATTTTTTTACCATAAATAAACTTTGTTTGGACGGATTCTTATCGCGCAAACAACTTAAATAAACTTTGTTTGGACGGATTCTTATCGCGCAAACAACTTATGAAGTATACCATTAATTTAAGAAAAAATGACCTTCATATCAAAATTTTGAAATTGCAAGTAAAACCAACCTGTTGGTTTCAAGCAGCAAGCAGCAACGTTTTAGAAAGATAGACAAACAAACGAAGAAGAAAGCATATTTCAACCAGCAACGTTTGAAAGAACGCCACACGGAAATGAAGAAGGAAGCAGGGACTATATATATATATAGAAACAGTAATTCACTGTCAATTATGGTTCCTATAATCGCCAAACCGAGACCGAGACCAATGAGCCGTTAACGTTATGAGTTTAGTAGATAGCCAGGGATAACCAGTGGATTTTTGATATAAAAATTTTAGTGGCCTGTAAGGATAAACAGTGTGTATCCTTAAACAGTGTGTGTTTTAGGAGTTGGTTGGCTGTTTTATCAAATGGTTTTTATTGTTTGAATTCGGCATAAATTTACACGAATTACTATTTTTGTTGTTCAAAATTCATTTATGAATGCAGAAACGGATATAGCTTGCTGAAATTTTTTTAAGGCATTCGAATTATACAGAAATAATCACTCAAATCTACTAATCCAACAACTAATCCAACAATTTTCACCAAATTTTAGACAAATATCCCAAAAAATCATCATCATTTCCTAGAAACTTTAACCTACCTTATGTTTTACAGGCAGGATAAACCAACGGAATAAACCATACCCTGTGTTTTACAGGCAGGATAAACCAAAGGCAAGCAACAGGATTAACCAACGGAACTGGAAAAGTCTAAATATATTTGTTTATTCGTTACAGATCAAATAAAACAAAGAAGCTACAGTATTAACCATACACTTTTATATAATTAACCATGCGTAGGAATCTATAAATTAAACGAAGAAAAAGCCAAAATCTATAATTGTAAACCACTGTTACCCACAAAAAAAAATACAATTTATTGCAGTTTTATCCTACTCCTTTAAATAGCATATCTGACATTGAGATTTCCGTCCGCATTAAGACTATTCTCCTCAAAATGAGGATCAATGTCGTAGAATCGCACTCAACCCTAATGTGTTTCTTTACTTTATTCTCATGTCCGACCGCCCATCTCGGATCACATCACACGAAAGACAAAAGAAAGACATGGCAGACATGCATCGACTTTTGCAATAAACAAATCTCGATKAGCAACTCCACTCGATTGTCAAAGCACTGAGCACAAGAATTGCTACAGGTCACATGTACTTATTAAACTGCGACTGTTGTTATTAACTCCATCGTGGAGGTCGCACTCATATTTCGTCCTTAATAAGCAAAACAGGCGTAGCACCAACATTGGTCATTTAAATTTCASTCCATAATCATAACTCAACACTGCAATACAATAGATTATGATAATARCATTTAGTATATTTGATGCATTTCTTAAAGCACAAGTGCTCTGATTATTATAAAACCAAATCAAAATGGTCTGAGAAGGATCCCATATTCCAATGCTTATAAACCAAATCAAAATGGTCTGAGAAGGATCCCAATGCTTAACAAAGATACAAAGGGAAAATATAATAAGGGCATAAACTTATCTTATAAGATCCTGAAAATTTCTTTACACTGACTGAGTGCTTGTAAGCATCACGAACTACACTGCTTTGGAATTAATCTAATTACGAAAAACATAATCAAATCAGAATAGTGTAACAATCCATGAGGATTGTGCCACCCACTGTAACGTTCTTGAATCCAAGCCAACCCTAATGAAAATTTAAAAGAGAGAAAGAAAAATACAATGCCTGGCGTTCCCCGTGTATGCCACAATGCATCTACGTGACCTTGCCTGTGATATTCTTCAACAAAAATATAGATAAAAGCATATTCCAAAGTCACAGACGGGGCAATCATCTTGTTTTTTTGTTTTTTTTGTTTCCATCACAGTCTGCATGTTAAACATGAGATCCATGCCGGCATTTGATCCATCTAGAGTACCTCCTGATAATGATTTTATCGGTATAAGACGAAGCCCAGAAATCTACAGAGAGAATTTGTCTGAGAAATTTTGTCTTCCATGGCAGCTTGGAATCCATTACAGATCCTTGGAGGTTCAAAACAATGGCACCTGATGTACCTGTACTGAAAGATCCAGGCATGATTCGAAGGGCGCAAGCAGAATATCCAGCAATTATATGATCAATTGTCTCCATGATCTCTGATCCACCGTGCCCAAGCTTCAGCTAGCGCTGTGAGAAGGAAGGAACTGCAAAGGCAAAAGCATATACATATATATGATCAACAGAACTTCAAACATGAGTGCAGAAGAAGAAATATATAAATCATTGCAGAAATTCGATAGCATATGAGAAGCCCTTGGCAGCAAAACCCGAGCATGCCATAACCTAAAAATATCATATTTATCATTCACAACAGCGAAAAAACATGTAAAGGAGCAGAACAATCAAAGTGTCGGCCAACAAGAAATCCAGACCCCAGAGCTAAGAATCAAACGGTCGGATGGGATTATTTGATCTTACTGTGAGTATCTCATTCTCGGGAATACCCATCTCGGGTTTGCAGAAAATTATACGGTTTGGGGACCTCAAGTACTGTGATTACCCTTACGTATATTAAACAACATATTTCTAATTCCCACCATCCCTACCATCATCCATCACTAGTTTCACACTAAATGCATTAATGTAATTTTAGATGAGAGAAAAGCGTGCCTCCAGCTCTTTTTTTGGCCGACAGCCTCCGGACATATCACTATTTTTTTCTCATGTCTTTTCCTATCTTGTCCTCCGGCCTCATTAAATTAAATTATATACTCTATTTAATTTTCCAAAGGAACATTTTCCACTATTAAAGAACATTTTATGTTACATCGAAGTATGTTAATTGTTACATCCAAGTATGTTAATTACTGGTTAAATCTATATATATATTTTTAAAATTGATAGCAAATTTCAATTTTTTACCTTAAAATTTTGGAATTTGTACTAAATTTTTTTGTTTATTTTAAAATTGATTAAGATTGTAAAAAAATTGTATTAAATTTTTTTATTTTTATTTTAAAATTAATTAAAATTGTAAAAAAATCAATCAAGTGGAGCTTTATTTTTATGAAAAAAAAACCACTTGAAAGAAAAAGATTGAGTTTGTCTAATTTATATCATTCCATATAACATTATTATAAGTTAAATGAGACAAAGTTTCACAACTCAACCTAACCTAATTTTACAAATTAATAGCATTCCATATAACATTATTATAAGTTAAATGAGGCAAAGTTTCACAAGTCAACCTAAATTTACAAATTAGGTAGAAGAGATTGTCATATACATTATTAATAGCATTTAGAAATATATTAATATATTAGTTAAATTTTTTCTAGGATTTAGATAGATATAAGTTGGGCAAAACTTTTAGGTGGATTGTTTCATGGTGGAAGTATGGAATTCTAATCATGCATTTTTTTTTAGATTCATTGAAATTTGTTTGTAAAAAATGGATCATTTTACATAGATTTATTTTAATCTTTGATTTANGATATAAGTTGGGCAAAACTTTTAGGTGGATTGTTTCATGGTGGAAGTATGGAATTCTAATCATGCATTTTTTTTTAGATTCATTGAAATTTGTTTGTAAAAAATGGATCATTTTACATAGATTTATTTTAATCTTTGATTTAGAACCAAGGTAAGTTAGAAGAGACGTTTTATGTGAAATTTGTTTTCATATGAAAGGATTTTTTTACAACAATTTTAGATTTTAGGTGGAATGTATGTTTTTTTTCTACAACATTTAAAAAAAAAAATCTAAAGTACAATCATATATTCATATTATATACAAAGAGTATAAGCATCCTTGGTGGAGGCTTGCCATAGAGGAAACTAGGTCCTCCACCAATTGAAAAAGAGGATCACTATCAATTACATCTTGATTTATCAACCTATCTATTGTTCTGTGTCCAAAAAAAATAGTATTCTTTCTAACAACCTACAATATGACATAAAAGCTATATGAAAAGAAAACATTCATGAATTAAGTAGTAGGAGGCAAGACAATTTCTTCCTCTAGCCAACCATCTAGATCCTTGGTTTGCTTAGTCTCCTCTTGAGCTATACCAGAGATTCGTGGATCCTCATCTATGAAAATGGGACGGGACTGTGTTCCCATCTCGCTAGGGGAGGCGCCTAAGACATGGTGTATGTGTTTTCATCTTCGACCTGGGAAACCACGATTTCAATCCTAAAGACTACCTTGCAAACCACTGTGAATTTACCATCTAGCAGGTCAACTTTATGAAGGATATCTTTTTGTTGTTGGCTTCTTTCTTTAATAAATTGGGCTATAAAGGCCTTGATAATCCAATAGGTATTAGTAATTCTGAAGAAATTTGAATCTTGTGTTCTAGAGAAACCAGGGTATTAGACCCAAGTAATTCATCTTCAATCTTTTCATTGGTCAATTTAAGTCTGTTCTCTTTAATGGAACCTTATATTTCCTCTAATTTGGCCTTAACAAAATCAGGGAACCTAAAGTGGTAGAAATTGACCGCTACTTGGGCCTCCTTTTCTACCCTAATAACATAACGAGGCTCTTCTAGGACAGGGGATTTTAGGGTACATTCTTTGGTCTTCCTATCGACCTTGTTTTCCTAGCTAGGAGGCTTCTCCTTTTACTCGTTGTTTCTGCTTGAAATATAGGGTGAGGGAGAAATAGAATGACAAGCATCTTAGGGAATTGTTCAACAAAATGAACTACAAGACTATGGAAAAACTTTTGGACAACTAATAAATCTTCCCACCACCTAGGGGAGCACCATTGTCTTCCAAAACTTAACAGGTTGAATTCCAAAAGAGCCCCCCCGATAATACTTAGAAACAGAGTGGCTAAAGACAATAACCAGGCCAAAATAATGCAATGGAGGGTACTTGAAATATGAATTATGCTCTTTGCTAATGCGTTGGGGAGGTCGAGACAATGGGAAATGGATTCCACTTTGCCAACCAAACTCGAATTGCATATCTTGATGAATGGCCTACTCAATTTATTAATCACATGCATCGACGAATATCCCATTACTCGGAAACCATGATGCAGAGTATCATTTCACAAGCTCATTGCATGAGCTCGTATGCCTTCAGGATAACCCGAATCACCCATGATCTCTCTAGAACCAATGTCCCTTGCTCCTTCATAACTATCCCAAGTACCATTATGCATGTTGGCGGCCAAGCACCAGGTAGGAGACACATGGGAGGTGTTGTGGCCCTAGCATCCATCACCCCATCCAAGTGCTTTTACTACAACATTAACTTAGTAAGCATAAATCCATCCTTGGACTTTAGAACCTTGGTGAAAAATATGTTTTATGTGTTTTTTTTTCATAAGGAAGATCTCTTTGGAAAACCCAAAAGATTTGACACCCCTAATAAATCCCTTGGCCTAAAATAGTGCATGATCAAAGAGGAGATATACCTAACAATTATTGAAATAAACCCCTAAACTTAATATTTCATATTTATCAAATTACTAACATAACTAAATATACTAACATACATTCATATTAAATATCAAACAATGTATCTCTCCCTTTGTAAAAGATAGTTAATTAAAATAAATATATGGTAGATGATTTTATTTTAGTATTGTTTTCTGACATAATAGTCATCTATAATTGACAAATGGACAAATGGTTTGAGTATGTATGTTTTCACATTTGGTCATAATTGTTGTAGAAATTTCTTGAGATAAACTATGTAAATAGTTTTGAAACATCCAATGTTTTTAGTGGACACTTCACTCATCTGAGGGACAAAGAGAAGCTAAGTGAGTAGAAAAGAGTATGGTTAAAATCATGAAATAGCTCTTGGAAAAGGATAGTTGTGAATAAAATTAAAATTAAAAAATAAAAACACTCCAAAATTTCTTGAGATAAACTATGTAAATAGTTTTGAAACATCTAATATTTCTAGTGGACACTCCACTCATCATGAGGGACAAAGAAAAACTAAGTGATTAGAAAATAGTATGGTTAAAATAAAAAATAGTTCTTGAAAAAGAATAGTTGTGAATACAATTAAAATTAAAAAATAAAAACACTCCAATAACTTCAATCTGGAAGATGGATATATGTTGAAAGATAGATATAAAAGGTTAAAATAAGGAAATAGCCCTTGGAAAATGAGAGTTGTAAAAATTAAAATTATAAATTATAAACACTCCAATCACTTCAATAGAGATGATTATGACCAGTTCAACTAATCTAGAAAACCAATCATTCAATACTTAAATCATTAAGCATTAATATATAATATTAAAAATATTTGCACAATTTATTTCTAGAAAATTCTACAACAATTATAACAAATGGTTGTTTTTTCTGTATTTTTTTACACATGTACATTCTAAACTTTTTTCTTCTTTTAATTATTAGTGTTAATTACTATCATAACACATTTTATATGTTATACATTCTACTTAATTGTATATAAAATAATATAAAATAATAAAAAGGAAGATAAAGTATTTACTCCTCCATAGATTTATGGATTAGAAATTTATGCTGATTTAGAAAATCTTATATCAAATCACCTCAAATCTTCTATATAATTAGAAATTTATGCAGATTTAGAAAATCTTACATCAAATCTATCTTATAAACAAGTATAAATTTATACTTAATTTTTTACGCCCCTCATTACTAAGTTTAAGATGAATCTATTATATCACGTATTCACCCGCCATGTTGAAAATCAATGCAATATGATTTACGGGGAAAATCGATAATACCGCAAGTTGACCCTTTCATAAATGTTCATTATGCACATGTTTTGCTTTTTTGGCATGTAAGATTCATGATTTACAATGACATGGGTCCCGCCTAGAGCAACTTTGGGATGCCCAACGATATAACCTACAAACATGGGAGGGTCATCAATGTACGTCATTCTCATTTCTATGATCATCCAAGGACCAAAGTTTTGAACTAGTATTAACATTTTTAAAATATTAAATGGTAGTTAACATTTTTAGTGTATCAACCTTAAGATATTTTATTACATATCTCTTCTCAACCAAGTTGTAAGAATCTTATACTTTTACAAAATTTTGAAAGCCTAATCTATGGAGTTATATGTTTTTACTTTTACACCTTAGCTATAAGGTGTATAATACTTAATATATGGAGTTATATGTTTTTATTTTTATACCTTGTAACTAAGGTGTATGTTTTATTATAGTTTTTTATTAGTATAATGTTACATTCAACCATCAATGTGCAATACACATCATAGGATGATGAAATCAATGTGCAATACTACACATAATAGGATATGATGAAATCAATGTGCAATACTACACATAATAGGATATGATGAAATCAAGGGTGATTGAGGTCAATTGAGGGGATTCTTATACTTTTGCAAAATTTTGAAAGCTTAATATATACTGTTATATATGTTTTTACTTTTACATATTGTAACTAAGTTGTATGTTTTATTATAGTTTTTCTATAGTATAATTTCACATTTAATAATCAATGTGTAATATGTATGGTCATAGGATATGATCAAATCAAGGGGGATTGAGGTCAATTTAGGTTGCAATGAGGTTAGTTGAAGCAACATCAAAGTAATTGAGGGGGTTATTGGGTGATAGAATGTTCTTAATTCAGTTAAATATGATTTTGAATCGACTAAAAATGATTAATGGATAGATACATGACGTATATATGTGTTTTGTATTTATGTAGTGTGTTTCTAAGAAGCACACATTTTTCATATATGTAATGAACATCTAACCATGTTTTAGGGGGTTCTTTATTCAATAAAGGGGGTTTGGATAAATATGCAATGTGTATATACCTATTTGCATATCTAATCATGTAGTTGAGCTTGTTTGTATGATAATTTACATTTGTTGAGTGCATAATGTTTTTGAAAACATGTGCATTCACTTAATGGTGGAGGTAGATGGCTTATAACAATGACCCAAGGGATTGAATTCAAACAAGTGAAATCAAGGTGGATAATCAAATGGGGGGATGGATTGGGCACACAAGACATTTTTTACCAATGTGGGGTAGGCTAGCTAGGTTCTTTTTTACTTTGCTAGCTATCATGATGCACCTCATGACACAAAAAATTGACATTGTCTTTTGGGGAAAACCCATCAAGTCCTTTTTCACCTGTTTTGACTAGGTTGACATCATCAATTGAGAAGGCCATGTTTACCCACTTTGAACATGTTTATTAGGGTCCAAGCTTACTAACTTAATATGTCTCCTAACATCTAGACTCGGGGCAACACAAGTAAGGACCTTTTGACCCACCTTGACTAGATTGGTCAAGCTTCAAGATAACTACTTTAACAGGCATCTTGTTGTCATAACTTAACATTTGAACCTAAATGTACATGCTAGTTACATTCAACCATTTACTCTTAATATTAGTTAGTTATGGAGTAGGCCATAACTATGCTACCAAAGACCACAATTGAGGGAGTTATTTTTAGCATAAACATGTCCTAAAACTAAACCATGTCAAATACCCATTTATAACATTTGTTTCCCATTTCTAAATGAGAAACCAATTTCTTGGGAAATGATCATTTCTTGTGAGAAATGGAAACTACTAGCAAAATAGGCCTAAAATAAACAAAAAATAGAATAAAAAGGATAAAAACTAAGAAAAACACTAAATAACATTGTTGTGGGAGAGACAAACCCAATAAACTCCTTTACAAGGCTAAAACCACCTTGATTGTGCTCCTTTTTCTTTCAAAACTAGGATATGAGAGCAAGGATAAACCCTGCAATTAGAACACTACTAGATTTGGGGTCAAAAAATGACATTGATATAACTTTATTTTGAAATTTACACATCAATACTGGCCTTTTCAAAAAATCATATTATTTTTTTTAATTACTTAAGCATTGACATTGTTTTCTAAACATCGTGAGATCAACATCCCTAGTGTATGTGTGTGTGTGTGTGTGTTAATATTTCGATGAGTTTGTGATATATATCCTAGAAACATCATTTTAAGGATGTCTCTAGTGTCATTAAAACGACACATTGTAACTATTGAAGAATTGGTCCTATAACTAAATGCCCAAGAAGAAATCAATAAATAGATATTTTCCAATGGACATATATAAATGTCTATGCAATGAGAATGATGAATATACATTGATATATCAATGTTTTAAGGGATGCATTTTACTATGCAATCTTGTTCCCACAATTTTTCAAAAATTTCATTTGAGAAACATTGTTGCTAATGAAGGAGTGTTGCATGTAGTCTTGAGTTCAAGCTTGGAAACAATTATGATTTATGGTTATACTAGCTCAACAACAATGATGCCTTGTCATCATGGTCAAGATGTACAACCATGAATTTCCATGCCCAACTTGAACTCATGATAATAGGAAACACTCTTCGAGATTGTTGATATGAATCATTTTCAAAGGGGAAAATACAAAACTGCGATATGGAAATTCCATAACAAAACACATAGTAAAACATTAAACTTGTTGACATTAAAAAATACATATCAAATCACATCATTCATAACAATTGTTAAGTGAACAAACACAATGATTGTAAATAAAACTATAACACTATTTGTATGTTATACCCTATATGCAAGTAGATTCATAATATCAAATATCACATTACTTTTAGAAAGGATATACTTTGAAATTAAGTCAAGTATATTGAGGCATTGAACCCGCTTAGGGAACTCTTTGATCCTATAATATATTCAAAGGGGATCATTGATTTTGGCATGCCATAAGTTCCTACAAGACATCCGAATGTCAAACCACAAACAAATCTCATAACACCATATATTTGTTCATAAATGAAGTAACAAGACATCTGAATGTCAAACCACAAACAAATATCATAACACCATATATTTATTCATAAATGAAGTAACAAAATAGAGGGTTTCATGATGACATAATATTCATCATAATTTTTTCTATTGTTTCTCCCACTAAATAGATAGAACTGACACTCGGTGTAATGACAACATATTTAATGAGCAACATCTTTAATGGTCTCGTGAATAACTTCGAGGTTGGTTTTATCTTTTTAAGTCTAAAATGATGGGGTGTATGATTCATATATTAGAAACAATGTGTAGTTGAGAAACTTGGTAGAAAAAGATAATGAAAAAAAAATACTTAAGCCGATAAAGATATTTATAAGCAACCTTAGTTGAAGTATCAAGATGTTTGTATACAACTTAAATTAAATTGAATGAAGATGTTTGTATACAACTTAAATTGAATGAGAAGGTAGTTTCCTTGAGCTCCATTTTCGTTTTATGTAAAGTGTGATAATATTTATGAGATATATATTACTTGTTATTTATATTTCTCAAATTGTTTTGGACTGAATATGGTAAAGGGAATAAAGATATTTATATACAACTTTAGTTGAAGTATGAAGATGTTTGTATACAACTTAAATTGAATGAGAAGGTAGTTTCCTTGAGTTCCATTTTCGTTTTAGGTAAAGTGTTGACAATGTTTATGAGATATATATTATTTGTTATTTATATTTTTCAAATTGTTTTGGACTGAATATGGTAAAGGGAATGTGATTGTTCTATTATCTTAAATTATTGAAATGAATTCATTTTTGAGAGACAACAAAAGAAACAAATATGCAAATTCACAAGTCAAAGTTTATAACAAGATAAAGACATTAACCCTTTCTGCTATAGGGATTTTCATCAATTAAAATACTTCATATATTCTATATGATTATTGTATTCATAAATTTTAAAAATCTACAAGGATCATCCTATTATCAACATACACTCTCTTCAAATTAACACCTCAGCTGATTCCCCAAATTTTGCTTCACAAAAAGTTTTTTCAATACCATCCCATTAAAGTAAGGTAGAATTTACCATACAAACAACAACTAACTTTATTAAACATACTTAATATTATTTATTCTAAAGATATGATTATTGTATTCCTAAATTTGAAAAATCTACAAAAATCTCCCTATTATCAACATGCACTCTCTTCAAATTAACATCTCAGCTGATTCCCCAAATTTTGCTTCACAAGAAGTTTTTTCAGTACCATCCCATTAAGATAAGGTAGAATTTACCATATAAACAACAACTAACTTTATTAAACATACTTGATATTATTTCTTCTCAAATCATTTACTCACACATTCATTTGAAAATTATGTAAATTAATATTTAAGAGGAATCATGCTTAAGAATTACCTATTTCTTGGCTAATAACATTGTGTTAAATCACACAATGATGTTTTACCTAATGCTTATGTCAACTCCCTTTACGTTAGTCTTATGGAGTGGTACAAATTCATATACTAACACAATGATGTTTTACCTAATGCTTATGTCATCTCCCTTTACGTTAGTCTTATGGAGTGGTACAAATTCATATACTAACTAGTAATAGCAAGAACTAATTTATTTGAAAAGGGGATTTGAAATTAGGGCATGGAAGTGACATTCCAATAATATCAAACTGGAATACATATTTTTAGGTATCTTTAAAATTTCACCACCCTATCCTAAGATGAAGACATATAGGTACCATTAGATGTGGGATTATGAGCTACTCATAAAGTTGTATAAATGATAAAAAGTTTGTTAACATTTTGTTGAAAGAATGAAGTGGTCATAAAGAGTGAAGATTCCAAAAAAAAAAAAAAAATCATTTATCTACAATTACATTAGTGGAAGGGATAGATGTATATTGAAATCTTAGTTATACATTAGTTTACATCTTACTCATATAATAGGCCATAATGAAAGAGGTATAGACTCGCCCATTTCAAGTACTCAAAATATAATCTATATCCTCAAATTTTTAGGTCAGTTTTGGAAGCATACAAATCTTTTTTCTTCACACACCCTTAGTGTAGAGTTGATTCAAATTATTTTGAGAATGACATGAAGGCAGAAATATAACAGAGATATAACAAGGAGATACATAGAGATATGGAAAGGAACACACTAATGCAGTAAAACTCAAATTTTGTTAATGATTGTTTGGAATACAAAACACTATAAAATGCAAAACTAGCTATAATTGTGGTAGTTTATCTCTGAAAATAGATGTGTCAGCTACGCTCATTCGCAAGAAGCTAATTAGAATGAGGATCCAAAGGAATTTTAAAATAAAATGAGAAAACCCTAAATATCCAAAACCCTAACCCTGGAAGATGAAACACCAAAAGGTTTGTGGGCCCTGATGGGGGTAATTGATACATCAACTTCATGAGGGTGCAACTTTTTCATTTGATCTCTGTTTGAGGCGCTTGACACCTTGTAGGAATGGTCTAGCCGAGGAGTACATATTTCAAATGGCCTAATATATCCTAATCTATTGGATTCTACCAATTAAAAAAAAACATCGTTTAGGGCCTCGAAACGGCCCCAAAAGTTTGGGACTCGAAAAACTGTAGAAAAATTGTCGAGATGGAAATTGTAATTTGAGCTAATGGAATAGGTGGGAAGCCACCGATGTCCATCTGTATAACTAATCCCCCCTTAGGAAGAAATGGTCTCCATAGTTTCAATTCCCTCCATCATATGGAGACACTTCTACTGAATCTGACTCTTGGTGAGCCACTTGCCCTGATGAAGAAACTACACTGCTTTGATGACCCAATAAAGTTGGATGTTTTGTTGGAGGGTGCCCTTCTTCTTGGTATCCATGATCTGATCAATGATCACATGTTCAATGCAGTCATGATTAAGTTATTTAAGGGCCAAGTGCTTGGCCTTGTCCAAAGTTTCCAGGAGAGGTGGAAAATATGTTCAAATTAGTTCCACATTAAATATTGAGTGCAAGTCAAGGAAAGGAGGAATACTTAATTCAAAATCATTTTCACCCACAACCTTGGTGATGGTGTAAGGCCCATATCAGAGTGGGTGTAGCTTTCGATGGGGTCGTGTGAGACACTTTTTCTGCAAATGCAACCATACCTTATATCCCACTTGAAACTTGTGTGGTACCCGATGATTATCGTGGAGATGCTTGTACTTGGCATTGACTTTTTGAAAAATATCATGAACTTGTTGTTGGGTGTGATAGATTCACTCAAAAAATTTGGTTGCACGATAAAACTCGATCTGAGCATGGGAGGACTCTTCCTATGCAGTTGCAATATGTAGAGCTACATCAATGGGGTCCAATGGTTGGAACCCCAAGCACACCTGAAAAGGGATGTGGCCAATAGAGTTGTGAAGGGCTTGTTGTAGCTATGTTGAACATAAGGAATAATTTCATCCCATGTGCGTGGATGTTTGGAATTGTACATCTTTAGGATACGAGAAATAATCATGTTGACTACCTATATTTGTCCATCAGTTTGTGGGTGGAAGGAAGTTGATTTGGTCAGCTTGGTGTCCATCGTCGACCACAGGATGGACCAAAACGTGCTTAGGAACCTACTGTCTCAATCTAAGATAATGGTTTGTAGGATCCCAAAATGAACCCAAACATGTTCAAATAAGAGCTTGGTAGTGGCCTTAGTTGTGATTCTCTTCTTGCATGGTACAAAAAATTCCATCTTAGAGAATCAATCAATGACCACAAAGACACATTCATTCCCATGCTTGGTTGAAGGTAGACCGAACATGTAATCCATGTAGATGGACTCCCAAGGCTTATATAGAGTAGGAAGAGGGGTGTACATCCCATGTTTCTTGATGGTGGGCTTGGAAATGGTGCAGGCAGTGCAGGATCTGATGTACTTGTGAACATCTTGTTGAAGCTTCGGCCAATAAAAACTAGTTTGTAGTAATTCTACTATTTTTTCTACACCAAGATGTCCTTCTTTCCAACTATAATGATTTTCTTAGATCAACTTTGCACACTTGCTTGAAGGAACAAAAAGATGGCTTAGATGGCATAGTAATCCATCCTGGAGATGAAATTTTGGAACTGTTTTTCCTATGCTCTATGCCTGATAAGAAGCAACAAATTCAAATTCATTATTGTACAATTGTGGCCACCAAGACATCCCATGAACATAGGAGTTAAGAAATATGGTTAGTGCCACAATCGAAGGTCAACTAAGGCAATCTACGACATGGTTGGTGCTTCCCTTCTTGTATTTGGTGTTCAAGTGGAATTGATGCAGGTACGAGGACCACTTATAATGGCAACCATTATGTAATGTTCCTTCTGTCTACATGAATTCTAGAGGCCTGTAATCAGTGTGGATGATCATTTCCTTCCCCAGAATGTAATTCTTCCATTGTTGACATGCCTGCACAATGGAGTGCATCTCTTTTTCGTAGTCGGGGTATCTGTGAACAACATCATATAGTGTTTCATTGTGATAGGATATTGTATTCCCATGCTGAGTGAGGACTACATCGATAGCATAATCTGGAGCATTTGTCTTAATCTCAAATGGTTGTTGCAATTTTGGCAGAATAAGGACTGGTACTGAGCAGAGGTGAAATTTCAAATCCTTGAATTCTTTCTGTTGGGATGAAGCCCGCACAAACTTGGTATTCGTTCCACCCTTGGTCACCTGGCTTAGGGCCCAAGAGATATGAGAGAACCCTAACAAAAATTGATGGTAGAAGTTGATGAGGCCCAAGAAGTTGTGGAGCTTGCTCATTATCTTTGGGGTTAGTTAATTATGGATGACTTGGATCTTGGTTGGATCCACATGCACACCCTACTCATCTACGATGTATCCCAAATATTGGATTCTCTGCATGTCGAAGGAACACTTCTCCAAATTTTCATATAACTTGTGTTATCACAAGGAGCCCAAGACTTGTTGAATATGCTTCAAATGTTCCTCCCAAGTTTTGTTGAAGATGAGGATGTCATCCAGATATATAACCACAAAGGAGTTTGTGAATGGTTGCAATATGTCATCCATCATCCACATGAATGTGGCTGGGGAATTATTCAATCCAAAAGGATGACCAACCACTCAAAGATACCTTATTTAGACTTTAAGGATAACTTCCATACATTAGTTTTCTCAATTGGCACCTAGTGGTAGCCTGAATCTAGATCAATCTTACTAAAAATCTTGGCTCCCTTGAGCTGATCGAGAATATCATCAATCTAGGGGATTGGATACCATTTCTTGACTGTGATCTTGTTCAAGGTTCTATAATCAATACAAAGTCTCCATGTCCTATCCTTCCTCTATACCAGAACAATTGGGCTCTCACAAGGTGAGGATCTTGGTCTAATGTGGCCCTTCAGAATTAACTCTTGGATCTGGAATTTGATTTCTTCATTCTGCATAACATAATACTTGTACATAGGGCCACTAGGCAGAGGAGCACCGAGTATCAAATCGATTGAGTTCTTTACCTTACAATGCACAGGCACCCCAGTAGGTGAGGAAAATATGTCATTGTGTTCTTCTACTATCTTTTCCACCTGTTGTCGTTATGTAGAGAGACCATGTGCAAAGGTTTTTGCAATTGCAGTGACCTTCCATTCACCTTTTGACCGAACCAGAAAGAGGACAAATATGTCGATCTGAGAGACCACCTTTTTTCATTGCTTTGTGGATATCAAAGAGACCGCAGTAGTTGAGACTGCCTCTGGTACCATGTAGAGTTGATCTCCCAAAGTAATAACGACACTACAAGGCCTAGATTCATAAACAACATGATTCTTCCATATATATGGTTGTCCTAACAAAACATCACAAAATTCAAGGGGGGAAACATCACACAATACCTCGTCTTTGAAGGGTTTGATGTTGTAGTGCAGGCAACATTGTTGGTTGATGCAGATGTCCCATTCATGGCTAAGATAATCGATGGTGTATGTAAGAGTATGCGACATTATTGTCAATTTCAACCTCTTGATGACCTATGTTGATATTAGGTTCTTTTGGATACCATTACAAACAATGAAATGGAGTGGGATCCCCTTCACCCACGTATGTGACTAAAAGAGGCACCCCCCTTCTTCAGGCTCATCTGGTTCCTCTACCTACACTTTTTTGGTAGTGATGGTGACATTGGGTTCTACGTCAATGATCTATTTTCCCTTTTCCGGTTCAAAGTCAAATTCTGAGTCAACATTCGACCCCGAGGCTTTCATCTCAGCCAACAACGAATATTTGGAGCAAGATTCATTAGTATTGTTCCAAGGGATTTTATGGAACTCGCACCACTTTCCAGTGTCCTTATTCAACTTCCCATTACCCTTCTTTGTTGGTGGCTTTGACTAGTTTTCATGGGACTGTCCATCCTTGCTTTGTCCTTTTCCCTAGGATTTAGGGCCACCCTTACCATACTTCAGTTGTTGCATATTTGCAGACCCAAAATCTCGCTTGTTATTTTTCTTAAATTTCTTCTCTATTTTGATAGGATATTGATAAGCGACTCCCAATGACGAGATATCAAGAAACTTCATTTCAATTTGGATGTACCTATGTAGAGCCACATGGTATTTTAGAACCAGATTTCACTCGGATTATTTGATAACCAACTTGGTGCACAAGGTATGGAAAGTATTTGTGAACTCTGACACTATTTCCCCCCTCTCTTGACGCAATGTGGTCCATCTCGTGTACCGGTCATCATAGTTTCCAACAGGGTAATATTGTTCCTTGAGGCCATCAACAAAAGCCACCCAAGTGGGTCCTAGCCTAATAATTGCATACTCATCCTCATCATGTTGCTCACAGTAAGTATCCCACCAATATCTAACATGGGGAAGGGTCTTAAGGAGCGTGAAGGTGATTTTTTCACTGTTGGAAAAATTTTGGACAAAGAAATAACCCTCTAGGAGACTTAACCATTTTTCCAAAGAATCAACATCTATGTGGCCTTAAAATAAAGGAATATCAAAGTTAACTTGTACCTTAAAGGGTGTCACACCTCCGAAGTGATTTCTCGTTGAAGGTGTCTCTATTGTTTTCGACATCCATCAAAGGATCTAGGCAAAATTATCCATCATCTCATTCCTTTGTCGCGTGAGGGCTTCCTCGAACAATAATTTGATAGGATCTCCTGTTCCCTCATCCCTCTTTTCTTCCGTTGTGGGAGGTTTCTTGGGAGGGAGAGAGAATTTGTCCCCAAGAGAGACAAGCTCGAGACCCAACTCTCTATACCCTGACCTTGTCGGGGACATGCACTAAGAACAACAAGGAGCAGACTTCTTTGATACCACTAATCTGAATTATTTTGAGAACAACATGAAGGAAGAAATATAACAAATATATAGCAAGGAGACACATAGAGGTATTGAAAGGAACACAATAGTACGGTAAAACTCATATTCTATTAATGATTGTCTAGAATACAAAAGACTATAAAATGCAAAGAACACAAGCTAACTAGAATGGTGGTAACTTATCTCTGAAAAGAGATGTGTCGACTACGATTATTCACAAGAAGTTGATTAAAATGAGGCTCCAAAGGCCTTTTTAACATAAAGCATAAATGTTAAAACCCTAAACATCCAAAACCCTAACCCTGGAAGATGAAATGCCAAAAGGTTTGTGGGCCCCAATGGGGGTAGTTGATACATCAACTTACTGAGGGTGAAAATTTTGCATACGATCTCTATTTGAGGTGCTCAGTACCATGTCGAAAAGGTCTATCCGAGGAGTACATATTTAAAATGTCACAATAATCCCAAAAGGGATACATTGGGCCCTGCCAAGTAAAAAAAACTTTGTTTAGGGTCTCAAAACGACCCCAGAAGTTTGGGACCTGAAAAACTAAAGAAACACTGCCAAGATGGAAGTTGTAATTGGAGCTAATGGAATGGGTGGTATACCACTTATGTCCACCTAGATCAATATTATCTTAATGAAAAAAACAATTTATGGTTGATTGGTTGCAAGGTGATTATGCATGCTTACCTAGCCCTCTGCTTGCTTCTGCATGTGGCTTGTGTGCATGTGTGTGAGTCAATAATAATAATTGGATGCACATATATTGAGGCATCTTGGAATATATTCTATGACTATAAGATAACATTCCCTCCCTTCCCTTCCCTTCTATAGAAAACTATGTACTAGAAGAATAACTACGGAGGTTAGAGTTCATTTCTTCAAAAAGTTAAAAAAAGGTTGAGTGCTTAGCCAATACGTTGTTGAATCTATTATGAAATCCCAAAGTCCTACCTATATGTAATCATGTATGATATTAGAACATCATTAAAGAGAGAAGTACAAATATTTTCTAGTTTCCTATAGTCATCCAACAAAATTCAAGGAAGGATGATCAATTTATTTTATGGTAAATAATGTGTGCTACCAAGGAAGTAGGAAGGTTGAATGACCAATATGGCTCCCAAGATAAATCATTGTGAGACTTTTTAACAACTTCACAACCCATTTGGAAGCACATACACCTTATAATTAAATTTAAAATGATACTTAAGACACTCTATAATTAACTCTTAAATGATTACACAAACTAATCTATAGAGAAGGAATGAAACAACATTGATATGCACACTAGTGGTAAAGTGTGTTACACAGAAAACAAACACAATGATAATCTAGAATAATAGTATATAAACTCAAATATAACAATAGCATAAAGACAAATACATATAATGGCCAATATCAATATTTATAGAGTAATAATTTAAACAAGGCCAAATGATACTCTATTCACATTCTAGTCCAATGATAATTATTCCCTTGCACTTATTGTTTTTGTTGCACATAGCACAATCTGATTTCCTTCGTATTCATCAAACAAGAAATTGTGATTTTTATTTATGGTACCTAGTTGTGAACTATTTATAAACCCCACAAAATTTCTTGATGTTGTTAGCCTTCCATCAGTATAGATAGATGCTCCTTTGTTTTGATTATTTTCTTTTCTACTATTATAATTTGTTGAAATTGCATATATCCACATGTTCGTCACATATTGTGTAAGATCATTCAATATCCATATTTATAAAACGGGCCAACACATTCCATCAAACCAACTTCATATTTATAAGGATAATTTACATTACTCATGTAAAATAGTTGCAACCCATGTATTAAGGACAGAGTAATGCAATAAATGTTCCTATTAAGTACAAAATTGATGTCCAACTCAGGATGTGGGTTGAAATTCCAATTATTGACAAGATATTTGAACTACATTGGAAGGTATCTATATCACCTGTGATCTCATCGTAATAATATAATTGTCCTCCTTGAGCACAATTATGTTTAATAATTACTTAATGTTTATCATTGTATTTCATGCACATTGTGTTGCAGTACTAAAGACCTCAACAATGTTTCTAATAAATAAGTAATATATCCAATGGGTTTAATAGGAATTCCATCCATAAATGTTGGGAAACATTCCTTGAGCCTAGAGAGTTATTTCTAAGGATGTGTGTGTATTTCAAGAAAAACATAATGGGGAAACCCTCAAACATTTCCCCTCATTTTGTAGATGGTACCTAGTGTAAGACTATTTTCATTGATTAAGTTCGTTTACCTAGTAGGGGCATAGAGTGAAGCATGTAACAAAGGTGAAAATCCAAAGGGGTTGACCTTAATACCTCCTGCATGAAGCTCAAAGGACTCAACCAATCAAGCTATCTCATTAGGCTTAAAATGTTTGGAAACATCTCATCCCACCCTCAATAACTTAAGAAAGAGTGATATTGTGAGAACCTTTCTAGCCTCAATCAACCGATGAGGGGAAAACATGTCACAAGTAGGATGTCAACCTGGTTGGGGAGGTTATCAAATTCTCCTCTTAACCACCCAAGCTAAACCCAATTGATTATATATATGACCCCTAGATGTCCGTCGTCATTTCCAATGAAGCCTACGACCTCTCACTAGAGCCGACCTCATATACGATCTCAAAAACTAATGCAAATCATATCTCCCATTGTGTCAACTCTCTCCTCCTCATGAAGAACAATTCGAATTATGACAATCACCTCCAATTTACCATCCTCTAGAGCACCTTTGGTCTCCTCAAAATATCCCATGTTTCCCTTGCAAATCCCTCCTCTAACTAGCATAAAAAATCCTCTATCACTATTCTATCCCTTAGGTATTTGTGACCCTCTCTCTTTGAAGGGGGTTCTAGCATCTCTAGGAACTAGTTCACTCTCCTCGGACACAATGGCCCCTGGGATCTAATTCAAGGAGTAGTAATTAAAGAGAACCCATGAGAGGGAAACTCTTAGAACCCTAGAATCCTCATGGTAAATGAAGCCCCGACCCCATCCATAGTCATCACAGTAGACATAATGGAACACTATGAATTCTACAAAGAAAATGGGCTTGTATGCAAGTTCAATGGACTTTGGCCAACATTGGAACACCTTCAGCAATGGATCTCTAGTACCTAGAAACCATAAATAAAAGAGGAATCCTACACCTAATAGTGCACAAAAGGTTTCTTCAGAGTGGAATTTGACCTCATTAAAGACATTTATTGGATACTAAAATTTGGACCTTGGTTTTGGGGTAAACATAGACGATGCATGAATCCATATACTCCAACCATTGAATCAACAATAAAATCCCTCTCCTTTGATACAATCTAGGTAAGAGTGTTGAATTTACCATTGCACATATGGGGTCATGATTCACTTAACAATATTGGAAATGCATTGGGAAAATTCCATTTCAAGAGTGTTGATATAGATAAAAGGTGAATCACTACCTATGTTCATATATGTGTAAACATGGACTTTGGAAAATGCTTCCTAGAAAAAATTAAACATGTGGAAAATGACTACATGTAGACTCAACTACTAGACTTTGAGTAGGTTGCTTTTCGTTTTCAAACATGCTAAAAAATATGCCACATTGCAACCAAGGAAAATTTTAATGCTCCGTATTTATCTTAAAGTGTAGAAACATTGGTGAATCTTATTAATTCTTAAAATGCCAACCATAAAATGTTTGGTATTATTTTCGTAAAAATATTCAAATTTCTAAGGATTATATATAGTTTCTAGAAAATTTTGGTGACTTTTGGAGTAAAATACTTTTATCTTATAGAATTTGGGTGAAACATTTTAGAAAAAAGGAAACTCGTGAATCTTTTTTTGGAAAAAGAAAACATTGAAAATTAGCCCCTAATTTTTTTATTGATTGTAACTTATTTCCACAAGGCCCTAAAGGCAAGAAGAGCTATAAAATCACATCAAAAACCCACTTGGTGGAAGGAGTAATGGAGGACCATCAATTTATTAATAAGGATCCCCCAAAGGTTACCATGTTCATTGCACCTAATCTTATCTTATAGACACCTTCATCTCTAGGAAAGGTGCATGTCCAAGAAGGAGGGAGTCCTCCACTACCACCACCACCTAAGGATATTCCAAGTTAATCACCTCAATCATTCCAAATTCCTAAAATTTATCTTAGCAATAGTACAAAAGTATATCCTTCCTTGAACACCCCCCAAACGTGGGTGACTTAGGTGAACTAGGTGGAGGAAGAGGAAGCAACTATGGATATCTTGGAACCTCTCCTAGAAAATGAAGCAGATAGAGTGCAATAATGGGAAGAGGTATATCAATAAGAGCATGTCATGACACTCAAATACCAATGGGAGGAATGGACAATAGTCATCAAGAGGAAAAAATGCAATTTTCCCCACCATATTACATCCTACATAACACAAAATCAACGCCAGAATCTCTTTTAGATATGTATTACTTCAAGTGTATTCAACTATGCTCTCGATTTATTTGTTTGTAATCATGTAAACTAAGTTTTGAAAGACACTCTAGGAAAAAGAAAAAGTTAGTGCTTGGGAATCCCCCAACTTGGTTGTGTTGAGAGATTACCCCAAAAATATTTCTACATATTTGTTTTGTAAATCCATGATGTACGATGTGACCACAATGTTTTTAATAAAAAAAATTGAACCATTGTGTGTGTGCATGTGCACACGCATACACGTGTGTGTGTGTGTGTGTGTGTGTGTTTCAAAGGAAAACCTTGTGGAGAAACCTAAGGGATGATTTACCACATTCGTGGATGGTACCCTAGTAAACTCGTCAATGTAGACTCGTGAGCCTCAACCAGGGTTATTTTAACTTGGAACCTACCAGGATGGAACTCGCTAAATGATCAATATAATTAGTGACAATTGGTTGAGCTAACCCCTTCGGATTATTTTTCCAAGGAAATCCTTGTAGGATACCCTAGTCTTCCAACACAGTTACCAACTTAACGAGAACTCTTTAGAGTTCTCATTTTTTCATAGTGGCTATTTTTACTTCTAAATCAAAAAGTGGTGCAACCGACAACACCCTTTTTTTACGATGGTTGAAATTCAGACCCATCACGTTGACAACTAGTCTCATTGTGATGTCATTATGGACAAAGAATTTAAAATATGACCTCGAATCAAAAACTGATGTTACCAATAGCACTAGGTTTTTTTTGGAGTTGAAATATAACTTAATTGAAACTGTGCCCTCGACAACTGGTACCATCATCGATAAAAACAAGTCAAAATCAACTCCTAAATAATTGCTTGGATTTTTATTTTTT
>SNQJ01S0019699.1:0-11857 GCA_010110895.2 Picea sitchensis
TATCCATATAGAATAGTATTACCTGCAAATATATCAAAACCCATACCATTATAAATTCTGCAAACTTGGGTCCATTACCCAAACCTTTGTGCTATCAGAATTCTCTACCAGACTTTATTCAAGTGTTGACATCAATGAAAAACAACCCAATTAATAAAAAGTATCCCCCTTTGGAATTGATGACAACACTCTGATGCAATACTGAAATCATATCACTCATGCTCCCCCTGGAACCATGCCTGCATCTCCGTGACCAAAGCTCCCATAGAACTATGCCTCTATCCTCTGCATATGATAAATCTCTCCCCTTTTGTCATCAATGGGAAAGGTATCTTTCCATTCGGGTCTACTCCCCCTAACTGACTTGTCTGATCTCCCAACCTGAACTGCCCTCTTGATGGTTCTTCCTTGTGTACATATAAGACATATAAGATAAGCATTCAAAAGAATTCCTTTTGGAGTATAAATAACTCTGAGTCTCTAGCAAAGATACGAAAAGGCTTCCTATGGAAGAGGTTTTGTAAAGATGTGTGACACTTGTTCTTTTGTGCCCACATATTCAACTCTAATGTTCTTTTTACAACCTTTTCCTGTAGAAAGTGATACTTGATTGGAATGTTCTTCGTCTTGGAGTGCATCACCAGGTTATTTGAGATATTGATGGTACTTGTATTATCACAATAGATTGGAATGGGATCATCATACTCAAACAATATATCTATAAGAGTTGTTTCATCCATAGAACCCATGTACAACATGTTGTTGCTGCAATATACTCTGCCTCGACTGTAGATAAAGATATTGATGATTGTTTCTTGCTTAGCCATGATACTAAATACTCACCCAAGTAGAACGTTGCTTCACTAGTGCTTTGTCGGCCATCAATGCAAACTGCCCAATATGCATCCATGTAGGAACTAAGTGATAGATCCTTTCCTATTGGATACCATAATCCAAACTCTTATGTTCCTTTGAGATATCTGAAAATCCTCTTTACTGCTAATACATGTGATTCCTTTGCTACTACTTGAAATCGTCCCACCTATCCAACTACCTGCATTACATCTGTTCTGAATGTTTTCACATATAGTGGGATACTAATCATTGACTTGTATTTCCTTTGATATGTAGACTTTGAATCATCATATTTTCTCAACTTGCAATTGGTTTTCATGGGAGTGATAATTGGTCCGTAATCTTCCATTTTGAACCTCTTTAACATTTCTCTGATTTACTTGGTTTGAGAAATAAAAATTCCTTGGTTGCTTTGACATATCTAAAGACCCCGAAATAAGGACAGTTCTCGAAGTAATGACATTTCAAATTCAGTATTCATTTCCTTTGCAATTTTTCGTCTTAACCTGTCATCAGTACCGTTATCACATAAAATTGTTAGAGTCTTTTGGGTTTGTGGTTTCTACTTAGGTCTGTAATTTTTCCCTCTCTCTCTCTCTTTTTCGCAGACCCCATCCTAAGTTTTTCCCTTTCAACTTGCAGGTTTTTATTCTGTTTTCCTTCACTCGTTGGAGCGACCTGTTTTTTTTGTTGTCTTGCCTAAGAAGTTTCAGTTTTAAGATTTTCATTTTTTGCTAAGTTTGATCACTGCCCTCTCTACCTCGTCATTGATCCTTTTTCTTTCCCGAGCCTTCATCCATCACCCAAGTATTTGTTTTCAGGGACTTCCATGATAAGCACAAGCACAACACTTAGAGTGGTCTGATATGGACTCGAATCAAGAGATAAAGAAAGATCAAAGATCGACAATGAATAATAAGCGCGGGAATCGAGAGTTTGGAACGTGGATGAAGTTATTTGTAAAAGATCTGAACCCCCGAAATCTGAAATCAGCAGGATGCGTGGCACCAGATCTGAACCACAGAGAAAATCATTTCCAGAAATCTGAAGTGAGGAATGTGCATATTTTCCAAAGTCCCGAAATTCATATATTCATCTAGGTCATTTGATTTAAAGAGACGCGTGCAAACTGAGCCTAGAAGTCACGATTTTGCAACTCGGAGGTTTTAGCATGGAGCACGACACAAGTTCGCAAAGTGAAAATTCATGAAGCACCTGGGAATTGGATCGTGCCCATGGTCACAACCCACAGTCATATGGAAAGCAAGGCCATAAAGAAGGTAAGTGCATATCGAGCGACGGGTGGTTGTGGTTTTTGAGCAAGGATCATGGCCATTAAAATCAAAGAAAGTCTGATTGTTGATCTTGATAGGCCATTTCACAAGATCGAACATTGGGGTATTTGTAATCAAGTGGAGTGAAGAATCCCAAAATGTGAAACCCCGAAATTTCACATAGAAGACCCAAGTCATGATCTGAGGTCGCATGGAGCAATGGATAGAAGTTTTTCCAAAGGTCGAGAGTGCCCATATTGTTCATAGGAGAAGATATACATGGTCTCAGTACATTGGAATTGACTTAAAGGAGTCGTGAGAATTACCTGGAGCATTCATGGGTGTCAGACTTCGTCCCAATCTCGATGAAAGTAGTTAATGAAAATGGGGAAGGTGGTTGAAACCTCATCTCACACCATAAATGGAAAGAATGGAAGATATGGTCATGGAGGCAGACTGTCAGCCCAAAGTTCCACCGTCAATTAATTCTCCTGTAAAGCTCATAATGATATGAGCTCACACCCGATAGGAGAATGCAAGTGAAACCTGACAGAAAAGGATACAGATGCAAATATTTGATTGCTATAGCCAGGTCACACTCCTGGTGGTGGCAAGTTGTTCTGAGTATAAATACTTGGTTTTGATATTTTGTTATGGTCGATGGTAGAGCTAAGATCTCGTATTGTAATGTTTTAATGAAGCTCTGGTTCTTTGGTTATGTAGCCTGATATGAGATTTATTTTTTAATGAAAGACAACTTCTATTTCCATCTTATATGCGTCTAATACTGAATGTTCATGATCAAAGTATTCTCATGGATTGTGGTGAATGTGTTGTAAAGAATTTTTGATTGCAGTGCAGTTATATTGTTTTTAGTTTCCTAAAAATTCAAATTCAATAGGATCATGTTTTTATATTTTTCCTCCTTAGGATGCTGGAAGAACTGATATCCAGAGTAGACCTTTACATCTTCTCCTAAATTTATTCCTCCTACTCACCCTTACTACCACTTACTGGTTGAAGTTGATCAAGATCTCATTTTCTTGTGCATACTTCCCCAGTTTTGTGAGTTAAAACGATATTCTCTTGAGTCTACCCCATTTGACCTCTTTAAATCCATTAATCGTGACATATAAACTGATGGGTATTGGGATTACCTATGCTGCAATCCAGAGGTGACTTTTAGTGCTAACGTTTATGGCGTCATTGCTGGGGGAACAAATTGAAGACTTTTCCCTGGGATAGAACGATAATAATCTTTGATTCTGAAGGTGCATCAAACATTAGAACCTATGAATATTGCTCTTGCACCTAGCGACTCCACTGAGGTGACTCCACCATTTCAGTTGTGGATCCTAAAAGAAAACACATGAGGTCCAATCCGCAACTGCCTCTAGAAACACCTGAATATGACCCAGAGAAAATTATTAGAAAAGGAAAGACCTCTCAAGAAGGTGCCTCAACTGTTGTACCAGGTGATTCTAGTAATTTACATAATCCTTCTTTAAAAACTCCATTAACTGCTTCTAGTTCTCCTATTCTACTAGTTGTTGGAGTCCCAAGGATTTTAAAGTTTGGGATTTTTCCTGTTTATTTCTCCCCTCCTAGCCTTGGAAAAAAAAGAGAAATCTCTGACACCCCTTTCTCCCCGGAAGTTGTGAAGTGGAAGGAGAGATATTTGACCTTACAAGACTTCCCTACTGCAGACTTTACTACTCCTCCTCCTATTAGATTTGTTGCAGTTACAGAAGGGGAAACCTATATTACCTCTAGCCCCTCATCCTTATCTCCTAACACTCAGCCTTTTCCTTTTTCTCCCAGAAGAACAACCCCAATCTTGCCTATCTAAACTCCATCTCGTCTTGGTTCTCCTCCAGTTCATGTCCAAATGGAAAGTGTTAATCTTCCTAGGAACATGATGGATGAAATAATGACTGCTAGATACGCTCCTCTAGTTTTACGTCAACCTATGAATGCTCTCCCAACCATAGACTACCTTAAGTACATGCCCCAGTTCACACAGGAGGGAGACGTGAATGAAAAATAACACCTTTCATACTTTTATATATTTGCAGAGATTCAGGCCATCAAAAATGAATATGTGTGGATGAGAGTTTTTGTACAGAGCCTTGATGGTGATGCCAGGTATTGGTTTAAGGACTTGCCTCCTGGATCTATTGACGGGATTGATACTATGGATGATTCATTTGTAATACATTGGGGGAATAAAAAATATCTCCTTTATTATATTATAGAATTCAGGGAACTTAAGAGAGAAGAGGGGGAATCTGTTTCAAACTTCTCGAAGAGATTTAATAAGATGTATAAAAACATTCTCGTTGAAGTTAAGCCTAAGGAAACCTCCACCAAGATGACTTATGCTAGTGCTTTCAACCCTGATTTTTTCCTCCTGTTGAGAGAAAGAGGAGCTACCTCCTTGGCTCATATGCAATATACATCCCTTGAATTAGAATCCAATATATTGTAAATTCACAAAATTAGGAGTAAATCTGATAGAGATAGAGGAAACGTTAGGTCTTAAACTCCGAATTCTAGTTCCTCTGCCACCCCCCCTCAAACAGATGAAGTGACCAAGCTACTAAACTCACTTTCTTCTAGAATGGAAAGTATTGAATTAGAGGTAAAGCAGGGCTATAGGAATTCCCAAAATACTGAGAATAGGGGTAGTTTCAAAATACCAACTAATGCCCCTCAAATCATCTAAAGAGATCAAATAAATAGAGATAGAGATGATCAGAAAATTCAATATCGTCTCCAAAATAACCTTGTTACTAACGAAGAAGTAGAGGAAGAATATGTTGACCCTGAAATTCATTGTCTTGGGGACACCTCCTCATTTCCTCATTTAACCCAAGATGCATATGAAGAGTCTCTCATGGACAGTCAATTAAATGAGTTGAGAAAAGGGGAAAATACCAGCAGCAACCCAAACAGATATAGCCTTAGGTCCAAGAAGAAAGAAGGAAAGCCTGATGTTCTTGGTCAGTCTACCAGAGCAGAGAATCCTGCTAAATATGTGGTAGATAGAAGCAAATAAAATGAGGTACAAAACCCCCCACCAATGGTCAAAGGTCTCATCCTGGAAGTGAATGAAATCCCTAATCCCCCTCCCTTTTTCAATTTTGACCATGAAATTCAAAAGATTAGAATCCATGTACCCCTTTCTAAACTGGTCAATCTTGAAGATTTCAAAATGAGCCTCTTTAAAATATTTCATTCTGAAGCTACGTCTCATTCCACAGACTCAATCAATTTGCAAGATGAAAAAACAGTTGTTATATTAGGACCTTTGGTAGAAGACATAGATTATTCCTCCCCTGCATTATACACTTCATTGAACATCCATGATAAGGTGTTTCATAAATTCTTGATGGATTCAGGGGAATCTCACAATATTATGCCTAAGATTGTCATGGAAGAACTCAGGTTCGAAGTTACCAAAACCTACCACGACCTATATTATTTCGACTCCAGGAAGGTGAAGTTACTTGGGGTTATCAAAGACCTATTCGTGTCTCTGTTCCAACTGCCAATGAAGAGAATAGTCACGGATATTGTAGTGGTTGATGTTCCCCCTAAGTTCAGGATGCTCCTATCTAGATCTTGGATAAAGAGAATGGGGGGAACCTTTCATATGGACCTTATATAGGCCACCATTCTTGTGTTCAGGGGTGAACAAAGGAGACTTTACAAGGAAGCACAACTCGCATACATCATCAATGATGAAGCAAACCCCAAAAACCATCCTATTTTTTCTTTTGACACTGATTTGTGATCTAGCATATTCCAACTCACTGATGCTCCTAAAACTCCTCTTGGAATAAAAAAGAAACCCATTACTTTTTGTGAAATCCCTTCTCCAACTACCTCTGTTTGGAAGATGTTCTTTCACGGAGCCTCTTCTAAGGAAGGTGTTGGTGCTAGACTGGTCCTTGTTTCACCTTTTCAAGAAGATAAACCTTTGTCCTACAAACTAGAATTCGAAACTACCAACAATGTGGTAGAGTATGAGGCTCTTATTTTGGGTTTAAGGCCTGCAAAAGACACGGGGATTGAAGAGGTAGAAGTATTTGGGGATGCACAAATAATTGTTCATCAGGTCAAAAATATTTATCAATCTAAGCACCCTAGGTTAAGGGCCTATAGAAATGAGGTGTGGGACCTAATAGACAATTTCTTCTTAGCTTTCAACATTTCATTTATTCCAATAGAGGAGAATACTGGGGCTGATTCTTTAGCTATCTCAGTGAGCCATTACAGAGTCCCATTCCCACATAAACTCAGGTATGATGTTGAGGTGAAATATAGGCCCTCTCTACCTCATAATATCAATAATTGGAAGGTGTTTGAGGATGATGTTGAGATCAAAATGTTTCTTGAGTCTGTTGACGAGTTCTCTACAGTATACATTGATCACGATCACGATTCCGAAAGTAACCCTCATGCTGATGTATTTTTAAATCAAATTGCTAATCACCATACTGTTCAGCTTCCTAGTAACCACATTCCAAAGGGACTAGTTCCTTTAGAAATATTGTTCAATGGGAACAATGTGGCAGTAAAGTTTAAAGGCTCAACTCATGATGTTGATGTATCTGAGTGTAATATTGGTACAGATAAGGACCCAAAGTTTGTCAAATTTTCAAGCAGCCTATCAAGAGAACAAAGGGTTGAATATGCTGAGCTATTAAGGGAGTTTGCTGATGTGTTTTCCTAGACTTATGAGGATCTCAGAACATACGACACAAGTTTCATTCATCATAAGATCCCACTAAAGGAAGAGGCTAAGTCATTTAGGAGGAAACTAAGATAGATCAACCCTATGCTGCTGCCTATCATGGAGAAAGAGGTAAAGAAGCTTTTGGATGCCCAGATTATTGTTTCTTTGAGGTATTCTGAATGGGTGGCCAACTTGGTCCCAGTGAGAAAGAAGAATGGATAAATCAGAATATGTGTTGATTTCAGGAACCTAAACAAAATCTCCAAGAAAGATAATTACCCATTGTCGAAAATGGAGCACATATTGCAGAGGGTGACAAGTGTATCTAGGATGTCCATAATTGATGGATTTTCTAGCTACAATCAGTTTTCTGTCTTACCTGAGCACAGAGAGAGGACAACATTCACCACTCCATGGGGTACATTCATGGATGCCAAGATGCCCTTTGGATTGATGAACACAGGAGAAACTTTCCAACGTGCTATGGACATCACCTTTATCGTGGAAAAGGATAAATTTGTAGTCATTTATTTGGATGACATTACAGTTTTCTCTAGGACTGATAAAGAACATTGTCATCATCTGAGAAAGGTATTCCAAAAATTCATAAAATTTGGTCTCTTCCTGAATCACAAGAAGTCATTGTTTTATATTAAAGAGGGAAAATTATTGGGGCACATAGTATCAACCGAGGGATTAAACATTCATCCCAACAGGGTGGAAGCCATCTAAACCTTAGCGCTCCCTATATCCAAGAAAGAAGTTCAGTATTTCTTAGGAAAGATTAATTTCCTGATAAGGTTTGTTTCTAATATTGCTAAACTAGTGAAGGAATTTACAGTCATGTTGAGGAAAGTGAACGAAATCAAATGGATTGTTGAATCTCGTAGTTCCTTAGATCAAATAAAGAAGGTCGTGACCAAAGCACCTGTGCTCATCAGTCATATGTATTCCAAATATTTTATGATTTTATCCTTTGCTTCATTCGACACTCCATTTTGTTACAAAAGAATGACGAAGGGTTCGAGCAGCCCATTTCCTTTTTCAACAGGGCATTGAGAGATGCAGAGCTGAAATATGACATCATGGAAAAATAGGCCTATGCCCTGGTTAAGGCTCTAAAATCCTTTAGGGTCTATGTTTTGCATTCAAAGGTCATTGCATATGTCCCTGTAGCTTCTGTGAAGGAGATCCTCATTCAACCCGATATGAATGGGAGAAGGAGAAAATGGATTGCTAAAATCATTGAATTTGACTTGGAGATAAGACCCACCAAATTGGTTAAAGGCCAAGGTTTAGCTAGGTTGTTGGCTGAATCTAATTGCAAATCCTTGGGGGTAAATTTCATCAACACTTTCTCAGAAAATCAGCAGAGTGAGTTGTTTGATGAGAGTTTTCAAGCCTATCGTCCATTAGCAGAATGTTCTTGGTACAGGGACATCATTTTATTTATACTAAATATGCATCCCCCTGATGGCATGGAAAAAATAAAAGTAAGAGATTTAAAGCTTAGATCAATTAAATATTTCCTCATTGATCAAAGTTTATATTGAAAATATCCTCTAGGGGTGCTATTGAGATGTTTAGACTCGCAGGAAGCCCAAAAAATCATGTTTGAATTTCATGATAGCTTGTGTGGGGGACATCACTTCTGGAAAACCACATCCTACAAGATTCTCAGAGACAATTATTTATGGCCTAGCCTATTCATTGATGTTTGTGCTAAAATCAGGTCTTGTGTCAAGTGTCAGAAATTCTCAGGAAAACAGCAGCTCAAGTCCTTGCCTTTGAAACCTGTGGTGGCTTTAGGACCTTTTCAGTAGTGGGGCATAGATTTTATTGGGGAAATTCATCCAATTTATAGTGGTCAACATAGGTGGATATTGACTTCCACAAATTACTTTACCAAGTGGATAGAATATATCCCCACAAGGAGCGCTTATCACAATGTAATGATTAGTTTTCTTGAGGATATTATAGCAAGGTTTGGTTGTCCGAAAAGAATTGTCACTGATAATGATGCATCCTTTATGTCTGAACCATTGATTCAATTATTTGAGCAGTTTGGGATTGCATTGATTCACTCAACTCCTTACTACCCCCAAGGGAATGGAATGGGAGAGTCTTGTAACAAGAGCCTTATAAAGATCATCAAAATATTATTAGAGGATAATAAGAAAGCATGGGATTCAAAGCTCAAGTTTGTTCTGTGGGATGATAGAGTGACAATGAAAAGATCTCTTGGGATCTCTCCTTTTAATCTTGTGTATGGATTTGAGGCCATATTTCCTTCTTAGCTCGCCATTCCAGTGGAAAAATTATTCCAGGACTACTAAGGAGAGCCTGTTGACATGGTCAAGAGGATATGGTAGCTGGTAGAAGTGAAACAGAAAAGGGAGAAAATATTGGACAAAGAACATAAACATCAACAAAAGATCAAGAAGAATTTTGACAGGAAAGTAAGAAAGGAGGATTTCTAGTTGGGAGATCTAGTGCTAAAATGGGATGCACCCAAGAAGGAAAAAGGTAAGCATCGTACATTTGTTGCCTTGTGGATCGTCCCCTTTAGAATCTGTGAGATATTCCCTAATAATACTTATAGGTTGTGAAATTGGGAGGGTGATGAAGTTTTTGGTGTCTCTGTTAATGGGCACTTTCTAAAACAGTTTTTTGTTTGAAGCCACAGTTGGTGTCCCACCATTATAAATACCATTCCTATATTTATGTTTATTTTGTTTTGAATAGCTAGACTCCATAACCCAATACTAAGGCACTTGAACTAATTTTCTTGGCAGCTCACAGAGAGCATGCCATCCCCTGTGGAGCCTAATGTTATCACATAAACTTGTCAGAGTCTTGTGGGTTTGTGGTTTCTAATTAGGTCTACAATTTTTCCCCGTCTCTCTCTCTTTTTGCAGACCCCATCCTAAGTTTTTCCCTTTCGTATTGTAGGTTTTTCTTCTGTTTTCCTTCATTCGTTGCAACAACCTATTTTTCCTATTGTATTTCCTTAGAAGTCTCAGTTTTAAGCTTTTATGTTTTTTCTAAGTTTGATCGTTGCCCTCTCTACCTCTGTCACTGATCCTTTTTCTTTCCCGAGCCTTCAACCATCATCCAAGTATTTATTTTCATGGATCACCACCATGAGCACAAGAACATCACTTAGAGCAGTATGATATGGACTCGAATCAAGTGAGAGAGAAATCTCGAAGATCGAAGACAAATAATAAGTGCGGGAATCGAGAGTTTGGAATGTGGTTGAAGTTATTTGTAAAATATATGAACCCAAAAAATCCAAAATCAACAGGAGTCATCTGATCTAGTAGGATGTGTGGAACTAGATCCAAACCATGGAGAAAATCATTTTGGGAAAGCTAAAGTGAGGAATGCACATATTTTCTGAACTCTTGAAATGTCGATATTCATCTAGGCCATCCGATTTAAAGGGACATGTGGCACCTGAGCCAAGGAGTCACGATTTAACAACTCGAAGGTTTTAGCATGGAGCATGATGCAAGTTCACAAAGTGAGAAATCACAAAGTGACTGGGAATTGGCCTGGGCCCATGGTCACAACCCACACTCATATGGAAAGCAGGGCCATAAAGAAGGTAAGCGCCTATGGAGTGGCGGGTGGCTGTGGTTTCTGAGTACAAATCCTGGCCGTTAAGTTCAAAGAAAGTTTGATCGTTGATCTGGATAGGCCATTTTGCAAGATCGAACATCGTGGTATTTTGAATCAAGTGGAGTGAAGACTCCCAAAATGTGAAACCCCGAAATTTCACATAGAAGCCCCAGGTCATCACCCGAGGTCGCATGGAGAAATGGAGAGGAGTTGTGCCAAAGGTCGAGAGCACCCATATAGTTCATAGGAGAAGATATGTGTGGTCTTAGGATGTTGAAATTGACTTGAAGGAGTCGTAAGCATTGCCTGGTGCATTCATGGGTGTCATACTTCATCCCAAACACAATGAAAGTAGTTAATGAAAATGGGAAAGGTGGTTGAAACCTCATATCACCCCATAAATGGAAATCTTGGAAGAGTTGGCCATGGAGGAAGAATGTCATCCCAAAGTTCCCCTGTCAACAAATTCTCCTGCAAATCCCATACTGATCTAAGATTGAGTTCGATAGGAGAATGCAAGTGCAACATGACAGAAAAGGATACAGACACAAAGCTTTGATTTCTATAGCTATGTCACACTCCTCATGGTGGCAAGTTGTTCTAAGTATAAATACTCAGTTTTGATATTTTGTTAAGGTCGATGGTAGAGCTAAGCTCCCATATTGTAATGTTTTAAAGAAGCGCTAGTTCTTTGGTTATGCAACCTAATATGAGATTTCTTGTTTAATGAAAGGCAACCTCTATTTCCATCTTATATGTGTATGATAATGAATGTTCATGATCGAAGGATTCACATGGATTGTGGTGACTATGTTGTAATGAATGTTTGATTACAGTGCAGTTATAGCATTTTCAGTTTCCTAAAACCTCGAATTCAAGAGGATCTTATTTTCAGAGTTTTCCTCCTTAGACTGTTGAAAGACCTGATGTCTAGATGAGACATTTACATCTTCTCCTCGATTTCTTCCTCCTAATCACCCTTACTACAACTTATTGGCTGAAGTTGATAAAGACCTCATTTTCTTATGCATATTGCCCTAGTTTTATGAGTTAAAACGATATTGTCTTGAGTATGCCCCATTTGACCTCTTTAAATCCATTAACCATGACATATAAACTGATGGGTATTGGGCTTACCTCAAGTGCAATCCAGAGGTGACTTTTAGTGCTAACAAGTACTTCCAAAAATAATATCATTAACATAAACTTCAATTAATAAAATACTATCTTGAGTTACCTTGATGTAGAGGTTGTTGTCTACACTTCCTTTTCTGAACCCTGCCAACTGTAGATATTTATCCAGTCTAGAGTACCATGCTCTAGGAGCCTGTTTTAGACCATACAAGGCCTTCTTTAATTTACA
>SNQJ01S0019699.1:17965-29978 GCA_010110895.2 Picea sitchensis
TAATGGGTTTCATTGAGTGATATTAGAACCATATATGAGATTTATTCACCCCAATGGTAGCATGGTTTGTCTTGGGGGTGAAATCCATCTATGAATCCTATGGTTGGGAAATAAATTCCCCCTTAGAAACTAGTTTGGTAGACACATTCATTTATGGATAAGTGTTCTTAACTAGCTATAATATAATGTTTTATGTTTTGATAATTCCTTGAATTTATGGATAAGTTTTATTAACTATGTCCCTTATTTTTATTTTCGTGTAATGTTAAATTTCAAAATGGCCTTGGAATTATCAATGCAAATATGGTGCCCTACGTTTTGAGAGTGTTTCATCTAAGGAAACTTTATTAACATGATTATGCATGATTTCTATATGATGTTATTTTAATCTCACTTGAACCAGGATCCCTACATATCTTATGAATTCTTTACCACATGGGAAAGGAATCATGTATACTCATTTTTGTTTCTTTAGATTCATTGGGACATTTGAATTATACATCTTATCCATTATGTTGTGGGGAGAAGGTTATTTTAACACTTTCTTTTCTTAGAATGTATATATTATTATCTCTTATTTCCCTTGTTGGATTACTGAGGGGGGGTGAATCAGTAATAGAGCAATCTAATCCTTTTTAACTTAATACATGTATGTTGCTTGAAGTTCTTGCAGTTGTTGCAATCAATTTTCCCGAACCTTCTTTTCGTATCTCTTACTTTTGTGAATCAAAAGTAACTTTATGATCTTGTTAACACATTTGACTCACACTTACAATATTATGTTTCATATATTCTACTAGTAGAACATTTTATGCCTTGGTATTCTTGTTCCCAATTTTGACTGTGTCTTTTCCAATGATTTTAGCTGAATCATCATTTCCAAAGGATACATATCTATATCTTTCCTTTATTAATGTAAGAAACATGTATCTATCACCTGTCATGTGTTTTGAACAACCATTGTCAACATACCAACCACGTTTCTTTTTTTAGCTTGCAGAGAGAGTGTTCATTCTTGATTTCTATATTGATTTTGATTTCTTCTCCATGTCCTTTTATGAGGTTCCTATCTGCGATTATTGTTTTTCTTTTGTGGTTCTCTAGGAGGGATTGTCTTTATATAATATTTGGCCATGTGTCCAAAGTTGTTACATTTGTAGCATTCCACTTCAGTTCTCAAAGATTCAAACCTGTTGTAACTTCTTCTCTATGTTTCACAAGGCCTTCTTGGATAACCCTTTTGTGTATGACTTTTAAAGTTGTTTATGTTCCTGTTGTTAGCTCTGTAATTCATAGCTTTATGTCCAAAATTATTACATGAATAACGTAAACCAAAAAAGATAGTTTGATACCTGGGAGTTGAAGATCTTCTAAAAGGAGGTACTCTTATGAATCATTCTTCTTCCTTAGGCCTATTTGTTTTTGTCGATCATTGATTCTAAAATTTGAATCTTCTCGGTGAAGGAGTGTCCCAGTAATTTTTATTGTAGACCTTCCTATCCCCTTTGATTGTTTCTACATAGATTTTTGGATATGTTTCTTATTCTATTATTTTGGATCTTTATCCCTTTTCTGTCTAATTGTATCCAAGTCTGGATTTGTCATGATGAGATTTTTGACTACTGATATTGTCATTCAAAACTTTTGAGCTGTTATGCATATTTTTCTTTTGAAGATCCTTTCTTAATGTGACAATTTATGATTCCAAACTTCCAATGATCATGTCTCTTCCTTCTAGATGTTCTTTGAGTTCTTCTTCAATTATTTTATCTTCTTCAATTTGAACCTTCAAATTTGTGATCATTTGTTCTAGTTCCTGAGTGCCTTATTTCTTGTCTAGTTCCTCTTGCAGTTTCTTGTTTTTATTCTTTTCTCTTCTGATAACTTCTATGAAACACAACAATTATTCTCGGTAGTCAAATTCTGCCTCTTCATATTCTTCTTCGGCCTCTTCATATTCTACTTCGGAGTCTTATTTATCAGAGTCTTCTATTGCCATGAATAGAACTCTTTCTATCTCAATGTCACTTATTTCATCTTCATCTAATGATGAGATGTCTTCTTTGGTGCATAAGATTTTCTTGAAAACTTTCTTTGTGGTTCTTTTTCCTTTATATGTTTGTTTTCTATTTGAGTAACCTTCATTATTTCTATTTTTCTTAGGAAGACATTTTTTAGCAAAATGACCAATACCATCACAATTAAAACAAATCAAAGGAATCTTACCTCTATAACTATCGTTGGTTCCCTTGTATAGTCTTCTAACAAAGTTAGTCTCTTCTTCATCATATTCCGAGACGTCACTGTTGTTGATATGTTCTTTTTATTTTTTCTTTCCCTTTTTCTTTGACCTTTAGGATTATTTGAAGGATGCTTCTTTTATATCTGGATTTTCCTATTCAATTCTCGTTCCATATGCTATGAAGATTCCATGTAGTTCGTCCATGCTTATTGATTTTAAATTTTCTCTTTCTTCTAATGCTGATATCTTAGTGTCAAATATCATAGGAAGAGATATTAGTACCTTTTGAACAATTAAATATTCTTTTATTTCTTCTCCCAATCCCAAGATTGCATTTACTATTTCATCGAATCGTAAAAAGTAAGGTGGAATGTTCTCATCTTCCTTCATCTTTAGTTGTTTAAACTGACCTTTATAACTTTGAAGATTTGTTGCTTTGAATTTTGAATTGCCTTCATAAATATTTCAAGGTTTGTCCCAAATATCTTTAGTGGATTTACAATGTGAAAATTTGGTGAATACTGATTCTCCAAGACCATTCTGAATTTCATTTGTGGATTTGGAATTATTTTGACCGAGTTTCATTGCTTTTTCATTTGTCGGCAGAACTGCTAGTGTTGTGTATCCATCTACAATTGATTGCCAAATTTCAAATCCCTGTGCCTATATATACGTCTTCATCCTTATGTTCCAAAATGCATACTTATGTCCATCAAATTGTGGTATTCCATTTTTATACATGTTATTTCTCTCCATGATCTACCTTTCAATGGTTAAATTGATTTATGAAGGAACCTGCTCCGAAACCAATTGTTGGATTACTGAGAGGGGGGTTGAATTAGAAATCGAGAAATCTAATCCTTTTTAACCATATAATAAAAGCGTTATATAAATGTAGCCTTATCATCCAATATTTGTAGAGTAAATAAACAATGAATAAATCAACAATCATACACATACACAATAGACCAGTGTTTTTAAGTTGAAACCTAAAGTGGGAGAAAACCACAGAATGATTTTTCTTTTATGTCTTGAAGAATTACATTCATTGGAAGCACCAACTTCCTTTATTTTCCAACTGCAACTGGAAAGAGGCTCCAACCCCCTAGTTTCTTAGAATACAACATAAGGGAAGCTCCAACTCCCCAATTCTCTAGCTACAACCCCCTATGTTCTCCGACTACAACTGAAAGGTGGATACAACCACTTGTCCTTGCCCCGTCCAACCGCCTTGTCGTAGAAGTAGAATTATGGAACCACTGTCACACTATCACTGTGAGATATACTGCTATAAACCTATACCAATCAACCTGCACCAAACAACCTGTACCAATAACTTGAACCATGCATCAACCTGTACCTCAACCTATAATCAACATGTACCATAAACAAGTGCATCAACCATGCACCAACCCATACCTCAACCTCAACCAAAATCCCTCATCAATTTCATCATCCAAATATGATTTGTAACTCTGTAATAGACCTAGGGTATATGATCACATACTTTCAAACCTTCCTTAACTTTAAAAACAAAAGACTATCATTTTCATCAAACTTCACTTTAGTCTCACATGACTAGTTTTTGATTAGTCAACAACCCTAACTTGAAATAATCATAACTATGTACCTGTAATGAATAAATATATAAAAATAGTACACAATTTTCTTCAGTGTTTTTTGTGCAATTCATCTAGGTGTCACTACTTGAAACCTCTCAGAAAAGGAGTTATAGAAAACAAGGCATACCTTGTTGAATTATGGATTATTCTAGAGAGCGAACTTGTAGAGCGTGCCCCACACGAAATATTTGTTGTATGGATCTAAAAATGGTACAAGGAATACTACAGATTGTACTCTAACCAACACAATTGGTCTTATTGAATTTTGATCTTTTATGAAGAAGTTATGACATTTTTATCCGAAACACCTGTTTTAGACTAGTTTCAGGACTAGCCACAAACCCTATTTTCCACGGAGTGTAACTACAAAAATACAATGACCCACAAGATGAAATTCGTACCACAGATAATTTGATATGTTTTCGCAATGACCACCCAATTTCACGATCTGAATCATTCTAGAAAAACATTTATTGCAAAAATGGTGAGATGACCTGTAAATAACATACCTCAGAAAACATCATCAAAATAATTTATCCTCCCTTGAATTTAGGCGTTCCTTACTTCACCTTCCCTATGAAATTCAGATTAGATATCCTTTGGTTACCTCAGTCACCTATAGATATTCAATATGCTCAAGTGTAATTAAAATGAGAGAGCCTTGTCTCTTATTTATACTCTCCAAGTAGCTTCCTTAGAAGTATCTTCTAGGCCACTTTATCCACATAACCACTTTTCCCACATAGTCACCTATGTCCAACTTTGCCCAATTTTACACTTATCCATGTATCCAATAGCCACTTGACCACTTAACCCATTTTCCTCATTTTAGGGTTAGCCTTCTTATAACCACTTTTCATAATTATAAATTCTCCATTTACTTTATTATTTAAATAATCCTCCTTGACTTTGTCACTTCACTTTATTATTTAAATAATCCTCTTTGATTTTGTCACTTCACTTTGTTATTTAAATAATCCTTTTTGACTTTTTCACTTCACTTTATTATTTAAATAATACTCTTTGACTTTGTCACTTCACTTTATTATTTAAATAATCCTCTTTGCAAGCACTTTGACTTCTTTGACCTTTTGGGGTTTCAAGCTAATGAGGGTCCTTCAACTTCATAAGGCCATAACTCTCAAACCGTGAGGAGTTATGTCACGTTACACATACCAACAGAAATGGCATGACATGTACTATCCATATAGATTAGTATTACCTAAAAATATATCAAAACTCATACCATTATACATCAAACAAACTTGGGTCCATTACCCAAACCTTTGTGCTATCAGAATTCTCTACCATACTTTCTTCAAGGGTTGACATCAATGACAACCAAACCAATTAATAAACACCCCTTATATAAGGAAATATCATGTTAGTGCCTTTTATATCATCATTTTATCTTATGTTCCACAAGCCCCTCCCTCCCCCCCTCCCCCTAAAAAGTTTACAAACAATATTCCTGAATTGTTCCTCTTTCGATACACTCCCTCTGTTATAGAAAATTTTTCCTCACCCCATGCAACTTGCTTGGATGGCCTTTCCATTACCCTATGAAAAATTGGAGTTCCCTTTTGTACTTCCCAGAGCCAAAAAATCATAGTTTTCCACATATACACTCCTTACCAGTTAGACAACATGCGTATATGCAAGTTTCAACACTACAACCCATGTACATATCGTTTGGTGCTCAAAATTAAAAATTTTGTCGAGTTTCCATGTCACGTAATGAGATCCATAATGCTTGACCTTCCATATACTAGAAACATTCTGAATCAGACCTTCAGTTCCAATTGAAGGCTATAAATTGAGCCCTATCCAATCCATAGAGAAGAGAGAATTCAAATTTTGAGAGTAAAGATACTCTGGATAAATTTCCACTTCACATTGAGTCTTCCTTCTTCGATGCAGAACCTCATTGTCTCCTTTATGTGTCTTTCCTTTGGTGGAGGCCCAACTAGAAGGAATTTGGTTTCTTGGTTACGAGACATGCCGACACAGAAGTTTGTCAATTGTATACTTTTGTTGATTATTTTAATAGAAATACTCTTTTCTCGTCCAATTGATATCTTGCAAATATTTGAATTATTATTCCATGGGATTATTTTTCATGTATGTTAATGTATTATGTTATTTTATATGCTAAAAGTATATATTATCACCATATTCTTGTGTATCTTGGTTGTTGAGGACAAGTTGCAGGTATAAATATTTGAGTTTCATGCTCAATGGTGGTCTTCATCGAACGTTTGAATGAGGTACGTTCTCAATCTTGTCATGTTAGAATTTTGTTTATATAACATACTTGAGATTAAAGTTGATTTCTAGTCATTCTATATGTTGTGGTTTACCCCATTCCATAGATATATTTTCCTCATAACAGAATTGGTGACCATACTAGGGATTGAATCTTGTTTTTAGTGTTTGGAGTGTTTTTCTCCTTGCTTTCTCTCTGTTAGCCTAAGTTTCCTTATCACTGGATTTCTTGAAAGCCTATTTTTACTTTGCATCTAATTTTCTTGGCCTAGTCCTTGCCCTCACAGTGTTTCACTACATACACATAGGTTTTCCCTTGATAGACGGATACATACGTGAGATGTCCTTCCATAGGTGCGTACATACGCGATTTTTTCTCAAACAGTTGCATACATAAACTCTTTGGCTTACTTGATGAATTTGGTTTTTGTTGGCTTAGTTTGGTTGGTTGTTGAGTCTTATGTCTCTGTCCTAACTGTTGAGTGATTACAAAGTGATAGGAAACCTTCTTATTGTTCTATTTTCAGGCGATATTATTTCTTATAATATTTTTCATTGGTTTTCCTTGCATATTGGTCTGAGTATTTGCTTCTTGGTATCCTACTTGGCTTGTCTCTTTTTGTTTGCATTAGGGTATGTACACCAAGAAGCTATTCTGTCCTTGCATTTTCGTTTCTTTATATCAAAAATAAATAAAAAACAATTTCTCATTTTTCATTATGGCATTTCCTCTTTTGGTTATTTAGTATTGATCTTGATACAAATGGAAAGATTACATTTTATTGAAATTGTAGAACTTGCATTGAAAGTTGCATTTTAAAATCTTACCATTTATTGAGAATTTAATATTAGGACTTAGCACTATGTTTATATTCATTTCTTTGATATGTTGAGTCATAATATCATCAGTTTCATGACCACATCTTTTGAGTAAACAAAGCCATTAAAAGTGACGTTGATTAACTAAAATTGATTAGAAACGATTTTTTTTTTCAGAGTACACAAACAAGCATAGGATATAGGGCCTTGGAATAGGATTTTGTGAGTACAATTCTCCAAGGCTATTAAAATAAACATATGTGTTTGACCAGGGAGCAGTGAAATCCATTTTGTAATTAGTGACGATAGGAAACTCCACTCACACCGGAGTCAAGCATGAGGTCATATGAAGTTGGTGGAAGGGATATATGTTGGCCCTTGACCGAGTTTTGAGGATACATTGNTTCTCATTTTTCATTATGGCATTTCCTCTTTTGGTTATTTAGTATTGATCTTGATACAAATGGAAAGATTACATTTTATTGAAATTGTAGAACTTGCATTGAAAGTTGCATTTTAAAATCTTACCATTTATTGAGAATTTAATATTAGGACTTAGCACTATGTTTATATTCATTTCTTTGATATGTTGAGTCATAATATCATCAGTTTCATGACCACATCTTTTGAGTAAACAAAGCCATTAAAAGTGACGTTGATTAACTAAAATTGATTAGAAACGATTTTTTTTTTCAGAGTACACAAACAAGCATAGGATATAGGGCCTTGGAATAGGATTTTGTGAGTACAATTCTCCAAGGCTATTAAAATAAACATATGTGTTTGACCAGGGAGCAGTGAAATCCATTTTGTAATTAGTGACGATAGGAAACTCCACTCACACCGGAGTCAAGCATGAGGTCATATGAAGTTGGTGGAAGGGATATATGTTGGCCCTTGACCGAGTTTTGAGGATACATTGATCATGTTTGACCATTTTTTGGACTTCGACAGGCTGGTCGAAGATGGAGCGCCTAGGTGGAGCAGAGATTGCGTGATCTCACTCATTTTGTGGGATTTTGGACAAAACAAGGAGTTCTAGGGTTTATGTAACGGGTTGAGGTATGTCTTCCCATGGGTTTACCCATGATTAGGCCTTTTTGTAATGATATAGATAAGTAGCTAAGTGATGTAAGAACGGCTACTTGTAATTGGCTTAGTGCATAACTACTAGATCCAGTTGGATCTGTGCAAGAATGTGTTAAGGGATTGCAGAGCTAAGTGCAAGTGTTTTGTAAGTTTCTTTGTGCACATATGTTGTATGTGAGTGCTCTGTGATATTAAGGAGTTGGATCTGTGCCTTGACCTAATTTTGGGGAAGGTGGATCTAGTGCATTGTGTGCAAATTACTTGTCCGCTGTGGATTTGGGCTCTGTGGCTTTGTGCACAGGATAAAATGAATGTAAGAAGATCGAAGAATAATAAAGAATAAGAAGAAGTTGGTGGACGTAGCCCCACACGAGGGTGAACCACGTATATCCTATGTCTTGATGTGCTTTATGCGATGTTGTTTTCTTAGTGTTGTTGTTATTATGTACAATGAATACATCTGATGGTGTAGCTTAGTGCTTAATTGTGTAAATGAATGCAATATATGAACTAATGTTATGTGCTAAGAGGTTTTAATGGCTTGATATTGATTGTTACTGCGATGATCTGTAATAACGGTTTTATCTGCAATTTGAATGAGATTCAAGAACTAATTCATATTGTTGGCTAAGTGCTCTGTTAAGTGGTGTAATCACATATCTATGTCCCAACCTAGTTGTAGACACTTGAGTCCTGCAACCACCCTGCATATACCTCGCATGAGAATTTATCTTCTTCTAGATGTTGCTGAAAGGGCAGTAGTTAGGGTTTTCTTGGTGCGTTGTTGAAGTGTTGAACCCGAGGTTTTCCCCTATGACAACAAATGGTTCCCTTGTCGGGACCTGAAACTTTGATTACTGGGAATTGAAGAAAAGATAAACATTTGTGTGTAGATATGTTGTTGTAGTGCACAGTATTCTACTTGACTTGCGAAGCTATGTACTAAGAAAGAAACCGGGATCTGAAGAAAAGAGGTAAGATATTAAAGATTTGTGCACTGGTAAAGGTAAGCTAAGTGGAAATTTTTGTTTCGAAAATATGAATCTAGGTATGCTTGATAGATTTTGTCCTAGTCTGGAAACTAGGGTGCAGTTAGAAGAAAGAGTTGATCCGAATAAATTTGATATAAATAGATAAAAATATGTTATTCCTATTCATAGAAAGAATTTTTGGACTAATAAGTAGATGCAGGAACCTAGAAAGAATTTTTGTAGAATGAAGGTCCAACACTGTGATCCTAGTGCACAGTACAGGAGAGGTTGGGGATCATTTAAAAGAAAAAGAGGATTAACATTGTGTTATAATTGCAGAAGGCATGGACATCTTGCTAAAGAATGCCCTGGTATATGTCCTATTTGTGTTTGTTGTAAAGTTATTGGTCATAAGGTTGAGGATTGTCCAAGAATGATTTCTAAAGTTGAAAAGATGAACATGAGACAAGAAAACTATAAATAAGTTCAAAAGACTAAGTATATGTTAGAAAACCAAAAAGAGAAAGAATCTGAGAAAATTCAAACTATGTTAAAAGAAGTAATGGATGATCACAGAGACATCAATTTACCAAAGATCTTGAAATAAAAACAACACATAGTTACAAGCATAGAAGACTTAGACATAGACTGTGTATTGGATGAAGAGACACAGGTGAATATTATGCCAGAAAGCACTTGGGAAATTTTGGGAAAGATTGCTATGATACCTTCATTGGGAAGGATAGGCTTGTTTAAAGGAAATATGATAACCCTGTGTGGAAGAGTTACTAACATACCTAGAATTGATCATGAAACATTGGTAGAAGAAGACTTCGAAGTTATCATATCTGTTGAGAACATCACCCGTTTTCCACTTTTATTAGGAAAGACTCGGATTGAGAAAGATCAGATCAGAAGGAAAGTAGAGGAGGAATCTACAGAACAAAAAAAGCAAGAATTAAGGGACTTCATATCCAAAAAAATAGTGCGACTAATAGAAGAAAAAGAGATCAATTGAAGAAATAGAGGGCTAGAGAATTAGCTGTCTAAGTTGAAAGAACACAGGAAGACTTAAAGAACCTATCCATGCAAGAAAGAAGTATAGCCACCCCAGAAATAGAAAAAGAAGGAACATTAACCGCAGAAATTGTAAGAGAACATCAGCAGTGTGGAGTCACTTTACTAGGAGAAGATAAGAATAAGAATGGAAAGAGGAATCTAGAGACTCGGGTCACAGGAAAGAAGGCAAGGAAGCTCAGTAAGAAGAAAGCCAAGTTAGAAAAACTATGGGATGTTCCAGAAAAGGCTTCGCAGGAGGCAGATCTATTGAATTTGAAACTTGTAAGAATAGAAGAACCACGTAGAATGGGACTTCACCAAGAAGAAGGTATATGGCTATTGGAGGTGCCCTGACCATTAGAACAACGCTCTAGAATGACTAGAAACACAGTTATTGATGAAAATACCATCATTGGACCGTTGGGACTGAGCCATAACGAATGGATTTGTATTGATTGAGGCGTTCCTGCCCGTTGGAGGAATTTGTTATGACACTTTCTTATTTAAAACTTGACGCTTCATCGAGACCACTTTTTGCAAACCATGATTATATGAGAAAAAAAATAATCCATTGTATCGCATTGTTCTTTCTAGGCCTCACCATCTGTCTGATTACCTTGATCGTCTATTTGCCTACCTGAGTTATTTGATTACGAGTGTGCATGTTGGGTGAACGTAGCACAATAGAGAAGTCTATGGAGGATATTCTTATAGACCTCATGGATGAGAGAGTCATTCCTATAGGAATACAGGCATCGTCGACTGACAGATTGCAAGCATCCCCCTCGACTGGAACACATTCTGGTCGCACTACTGAGAAGAAAATAAAACATTGTGATGATCTGGCTAACGCGAAGCAGATCTCATCAGTCTTTCCTGAATACATACTGCCTTTGGCTGACATAGTTAACCATGACAATATACCAAGTGACTTTGAGTACACACTGATCACTGCGTACATCCCAAAGGGGATACACGTAGTTGGACCCCAGTTAGGACATACCCCATCTCTAAATAACAACGACTTCAACCTCAGAGATCAGAAGAACTACATGATGCTCGTGCCACATCGGTATGTGATGAAGATGACTGGGAAGAAGCTGTGCATAGTCTCTCAACCGTGGATAAATGACCTCACACACTCGATGATCCTCAATGTAATGAAGATTGCTCACTTTGGACGACATAAGGCGATTAACGCTTGCGTTAAAATACTCTTGTCGTGTTACCATGGAGGTTATATGTGGCTTGATAGGAACGTGATGGTGGATCTGGCACTGATCCATCTCATTAGAGGACTGAGCATGCAGGGACTAGACCCTCAGCAGTTCTACCCAGGGAATACTTTTGATTTCTCCCTGGCACAACACATAAAGGAATATTATGGCGATGTATAAAAGGGAAAGTGAGGCTACAAGGTAGCCTCCATCCAGGATGGCACATTGTGCCTAGCTTGTTAGATTATAGCTGGTAAGCTCATCAAAAAGAACTATCCAACACAGGTCACTAGATTTATAGTAGACCTCGTAGGAAAGTAAGTAGAAGGAATGCAAATGAACTGGGTGAGTTACCTCATCAACGATCTGGAGAAGGACTATCGCAAAGCGCAATATCAGGGATATGAGTTTCATTTTAGTTGGATACTAGTATTGATCACATTTGCCACCTAGAAAATGCTAGAAGGACCAACCTTCTTGGAAGTTGGGCCCGTGAGGTTCTCCACCTTGTGGTACATGAATGATATGGTGAAGTAGTGGAAATTGAATGTGGTGTTCCATTCTTACTACCTGCAGCTGAAGCGTTCCATTGAGGCATTTCCACCAATGACCCCAAATACAGGGATGATTTTAAGGATGGAAATTTGTTTTAAAATGTAGAAACCTTGGCGAATCTTACTAATCCCTCATATGCCAACTATAAATGTTTAGCGATATTTTTGTAAAAAT
>SNQJ01S0019699.1:30028-88462 GCA_010110895.2 Picea sitchensis
CACCAATGACCCCAAATACAGGGATGATTTTAAGGATGGAAATTTGTTTTAAAATGTAGAAACCTTGGCGAATCTTACTAATCCCTCATATGCCAACTATAAATGTTTAGCGATATTTTTGTAAAAATATTCAAATTTATAAAGATTTTATATAGTTTTTATAAAATTTTGGTGATTTGTAAGGTAAAATAATTTTATCCTATAGAATTTGGGCGAATAATTTTTAAAATAGCGAATCTCGTTTTTGGAAAAACCATGGAAAATTAGCCCATGAGCGAAATTTAGCCCCTAAAATCATCCATGCCCAAATACACTGCACCAGTGCAGGATGCTAATGAAGTTTCATTCAGATCAACACTTTATCTACATAACTACGCATAGGGATGAAAGTAAGGAAGAGCCGTAGTCCTATTATAAGATGACCGATGAAAATATGGAGGACATAACCAAAGAATGGCCATCATAATTCCCTGTACCAGTGGAATATGTAGACCTCTCCGACCCCTACATCATTGAAATTCCATTGGTCATCCGGGTCGAGCATGCTGGATAAACTAACACGAAGAAAAAGAAGACAAAGGAGGAAGTGAAGAACATAGAAACTGATGAGGAGGATAGCACATCAGAGGAAGGTAGGCCTGACTCACCCATAGGAGGAGGATGAGATGAAGTGAACCAAGAAGAAGGAGGGGAAGAAGAAGAAAATACAGACAAAGGCGAAGTTACACTGCCGAAGGATCCCCTTACATAGGCTGAAACATCAAAGAAAAGGAAGGTTTCTCCACAGAAACCCTCAGCAAGAAAGAAGACTCGAGCCAATAAGCCCCATTCAAAGAATGTTCTCATAGTGGATGATTTTGATCTCATCATTGAAGTCATAGAGGATGCTTCAGAGGATATCTTGCAGAGACATGAAGTGACGCAAGAGACATTGTATGAAATAATAAAGAAGGATATGAAAGACATACAACAAGCTATTCATTCAAGCTGCGCAGTACCGACTGTGTTGAAGGAAAATCTCCCTACAGACAGGTAGATCTCCTCTTGAGAGATAGAATCTTAATTCTTAAGAAAGAAGACACTTATCATTGACACTGACTTCCTTTTAGATCTATAAAAACTAATGTGCGAGGAGGAAGGAGAAAAGAAGTACCTTTTTACCAGTGTTTGTCCCTGCACGATCCGAGTTGAGCTCCAATCTTGAACTCCTTGTTAAGCCCTGTAGACAAACAAAAGTACAAACAACTTCCTACTCTACTGAGATTATCTTGAAATAGACCTATCTATTAGAGACAAATTCATGTGAGATCAAACACAGATTTGAAAGAAACAAGCCAAGCATATTATATTAAAGAGAACAACAACGAAAAATGCTTACAGCCATAGATGTGAGTGTAGCAGCTTCATCAAGCCTTCCTAGTCTGAATCCTTGCTCAAACAGTCTGCCCACCAAATGATGATGTTCTGAAAGACACCTTCTTCATGAGATCATAGGTTAGATACTTCACAATTCTTTCCATCCTCTTTCACCATGAGAAGGCCTGCTTAAATAGGCTTGGAGAGGCCCAACTACTTGAGATATATTTGGGGTGAGTTGAGGATTTTCCTCCTTTAGTTATGGATCTTCCCTAAGATCATGGCTTGATCAAGGATTGGAATCCAACTGCCTTTATATATTGAGGGGATCTTTCCCTCATTATTCTCAACAAACCAATTTTTTTCCTAGAATAGGTAGTGCTCCTCCAAAAAGTGCATCAAAGCATTATAGCACTGCTTGAAAGAGTAGTAGCAAGCACTGACACCCCTAATAGTGGCAACGCTCCCCATAAAGGGTATCAGGGCATTATAACGCTCCCTGATAGTATAGGGGGGAGTGATCCTCTCCAAAAATATCTTTTGAGTGGGTTTTCTAGTGGCAAAACACTTGTACTTCTGGGATACTGATTCCTCCTCTTCAAGACTAATATTTGAAGTGTCCTAAGCATCCTTGTCATGTTGTTGGAGGCATGACATAGGCAAGAAGGTAGTATGATTTCAGCAACACTTATACACTTGTGGTCAAGATGCGACACTTGAAATGATGACACTTGCGACACTTGCGAAGTGAGTAATTTTGAGGTGTAACAGATCGCCCCCCAAAGTATGAAGTTAGAAAATGAGAACTGATAACTGAAATGATTTGCAGACTTTCAAGCAAGTGTGTGGGCTTAGAGAACTTGACAGAAGCTACACACAACCATCAAACAAATGTTAATACATGCTTCAAACCCAAGGCATGCATACCTATGCTTGAGTGATAAAGACTTTCAAGGTATGGCCGCCATAAATACACTGCAGATCCATAATTATATTGATAAAAGGTATAGCCACTGAAGATACACTATGGATCTATACTCTGATGACCTGAACTAATCATAGCCATGAAGAATACACAGTGGATCCATGAGATGACAAGACATAGCCACGACCAATACAAAGTGGATCTATGTGACAGTATATGTGTCAATGTTCAAGAGAAACTCCGTCGCAACCTAGGCAAAGTACATATCAGAGTGATCACTCAACCTAGGGTCTTCTGACTGATCCCGATGTAGTACTAATCTAACCATGTGAATAGATGTCATGATGTTGAACATGGCAGAAACCACTTGATTACCGGTCAATAATGTAAATCGTTAACAAGCACGAGGGAGATCACCATTGATGTCAATGGTTCCCAAGGTACTTCTAGTACATTCCAACAAATGTGAATGGATGAGATAAAGTCGAACATTCATGGAATCATCCAATCAAAGATTGATTATGTTAACGCACTGTCAGACACAAGGAGACCAACCATTAATTCATGCAGGTCCCAAGGTACTAACTGGTTTCTAGGTCTAATCCCTGGATAATGTGTTGAGGTCAATAGGGAAAGACTTGTCATATGAGGGCCTTGATGTATCCCCCATCAATGACATGAAATTGACATAGAGATGTGATTGGTGGATCAAAAGAACATGGACTGACATGGGTCTTGAAACAAGATATTTGTGATGGTTGATTCTCGAGGCAGATACTTCCCTTGAACACTGAGGCACAATAGAAAAAACATGACATGGACCAAAACATGATGATGCGATGGATACTGTGACTTTCAACAGGTGACCCAAAGGAGTAAGAAAAAATCAGAGGATTGGTTTAGTGCAGAGGTTCAGCGGATTAAGATGTACGCAAAGACAAAGTGTCATGTTCAAGGGCAACTCTAAGAGTTATTGGTAATGTTCTCAAAAACGGATTGTCTTGCTTCTTTCAATTTTTCCCCCCATCCAGATCGATGAGTACCTCTTTTTAATTTAACGATCTCGAGGAGGGTAACACATGCTTGATATAACTCACCTTCAGCAAGTTCCTCTTCCTTTGTTTAACGAACTGGAAGAAGTAAGGGTTCGGTCCCATATGGGCTTGTTGATGTTTGTTTAATCAGTCTAAAGATAGGAAACTCGAAGGTTTTTCATGATTATAGAGTCTAATAAAACACTTAAAATAGAACTCTCTCAGTTCCTTTTTCATAAAGTAGTCTGATGAGACCGAAAAAGAGATAAACTATCGCTCAATAGACATTTTCTTCAAATATTTTAACGAGCGTGAAAAGAGCAAGGTCGCTCGACAATCTTTTCATGTTTATAGAGTTTGAAAAGAACTTAATCATGACTCCAAGGTTGTCCTTTTTCGTAATGATAGTCTCGCGAGGCCTAAAAAGAGATAAATTATCACTCGAAAGACGCCCTTTCAAACCTTTTAATGAGCGGGAAAGGAAGCAAGATCACTTGGCAATCTTTTCATGTTTAGAGAGTCTAAAAAGAGCTTAAAGGAGACTCCAGGGGGTTCCTTTTTCGTGTATCCATATAGGTCTGAAAAAGAGATAAAAGGTTACCTGTATGCATTCTCATGTATTTACGAGCACGAGAAAGAACAAAGACTAAGATCGGTATGCCCCCAGCTTGAAAGCTAGTGGCTTAACTCTAGAATGATCATCAAAAGATGGAGACATGCCCCCCAAGCTTCAATTCATTCACCGACTTTGAGGTTGTCACCAATTTCTCTACGAGATGAGAAAAAGGAGAAGGGTGGATGAAAAGAAGGTTCAAGAGAGGTGACCAGTTCATTTTTTAACGAGCTTGACACAGGAAAATAACTATGCTCATGGCCTCTGTTTCATTTTTTAACGAGCTTGCTACAGAGAAGAGAAACTATGTTCATGACTAATTTTTGATCATGGCTTCCAAGAGGATAATGCTCTGGAAGGATACCATGTGAAGGGACAAAACTCGGTCATGGCCTCCAGGATCTATTCAGTGGATGGAAGATAATCACTCAGGAAGGAACACATGTCGAGGGTCGCGATAGGAGTAAGGAGATCAGGCTCCAATAATCCTACCGAAGAAATCACCATATCCACTACCGGATCCAAATCATCGGAAGTTGAAATCATGGGAGATGATGAAAAATCAACATCAGGAGGGGAGATAGGTTGTATATATTCTTGAATTTATTCATGAGGGGGAAGAAAAGAGGATTGATGATGGTTATTATCCTGAGGTAACTTGTCAATGCGAAGAATTTCTAGAATAGATTCATCCGAGGGAAAAATGGGGGAAATGTAATCGATCGTTGACGGCAAGGAACCCAATTGTGATTGCATTGAGGAACTGTCAGGTTCCAATAGATGTTTTTCATCCGACAAGGGAGAAGCGGATTGGATAGAAACGTATAATGGTTCGGCTGGACTAAGTGGCACAGTGTCACCTAGTGTATCGAATTCCAACGGACAAGGTATAATCCAAGGGTCAGATGATTCCAAAGATTGATAAGCCATGGTCGAAATCATATCGACGGTGGAAATATGATGTGTATTCAGTGGAAGTGGTGTAGGGAAGGTACCCATAAGGCTAGAATCTTTCAGTAAGCCAACACCAACGCTTTCATACGTGATCTTGTGGTCTCCCAAGAAAGGAATATTGTTGGTAGCAGGAGCACGAGCATCGGTCGTGCAGAAATCCAACTGATCAACAGTGACAATTTTTCCCTGATAAGGAAATTGGACACATCAAAAAACTGACGAGGAAACGGTAGTCATACCATAAAACCAACTTCTTCCAAGTTATAATTTGTAATCGAGGGGAGAATCGACCACCTTGACATCAACAGTAACAGTTTTGCCACCCAATTGGATGGGAAAGGACTGTAAAAGCCCGTGGGGATGAAAACCTCACCCATCGAAGGTGCGTAACATCATTGGGGATTTATTAAGTGTGGGTGATTTTAAACCTTTCCAACAGGCTAAAGACATGACACAAGTTGAGGCTCCCTCATCCAGAATAGTTCGGTGGATTTGTTGATTATGAACAACAACATCAATTTGAAAATAAAGTTGGTGAGAGAGTCGATATGCATAATTGTCCAGGTTAAACATGATATGGTTGGACAACTCAAGATCAACAACACCAATAGTGGCTAAGAGCGTTCTACGTTGATTAGAGTAGTGTTGTAGAACTTCTAACGCAGACATAACACACAGTGCTTGAGCCAAATCTTCAACAATGTTGTAGTTCTGGGTGGCACGTGAACTAGGATTAAAGGTAGCTTTGTGGATAGTGCTCTTAGGAGGGTGTAAGATAGAGTCGAATGTGGGTTTCTCAATCTGAAGTGGTCCAAACAGAGGATTAACCGATGGAAGACCAACGGAGGACGATTATGGATCCGGTAAAGTACCGGTACCATTAATGTCTTTTCCTTTGTCAAGGTTACCTGGTGTGTCATTTGTATTAGAGAAAGTGGTCAAATTAATCCCATTAAACATATAAATATGTGCACTCGATGAGGCCTCATCATTAGGATGGCTAGAACTGCCCCCAGGAGAGGGGGTTTCAACAACCATGGATTGCTACTATGGAAAAGGATGAGTAAGAACAGTGGGTTGTGACTTTCCTTGGAAAATTTTGGCCACTTCATTGTGAAGTGGATAGTCTCGAGTGTAGTGATTGTCACCACAAATGATACATGGGAATTTCAGTTTCCGTTGTGTTTTCTTTTCGGTAGCAGGTGTTTGATTTTTTGGTTGTTCATTGTTATTTTTTTATTTATTCTTTGTCTTCTTCTTACTTCCAGATTGTTGTGAAGGGGCAGATTGAACTGCATTCACCTCAGAGATCTGAGTTTGGGGGGAAGTAGAGGAGAGTGTGAGCGATTGGGAAGTAGATTGAGTTTTGATGGAACCGATAACACCATCCGCATGAGATGAGGATGATGGTTTATATGGATCGGTATTAGCTCGAGCAGCATTTGAAAGAAAATCATACAAAGTACTAGATTGGGAATAAACCAAATCTAAATACTGAGCCCGAGTCATGGCTTGTTCCTTTGTGACCGCACCACCCATAGCGACATCGCGAGCGATCGGGGGTAATAGTGATTTAGTAAACCATTCCGCCAATAGTATGTCAAGAATGAATGCCTTGATCATCCTTCATCGTCCCCTCCACTCATGAATATGGTCAGAGATATGCACAGAGTTAGTTTGATGAAGGGAGGTCAAGAGTTCAGTACCCATTTCGTAGCGAATAGGCAGTTGAAAGTGCATGAGGAAAGACATGGCAAGGGAATTGAAATCATGGAAAGAAGCACGTGGTAGTTCAATATACCACTTCACTGCCGAGCCTATAAGTGTTCGTTGGAAAAGACGCAAACATATAGAATCATCCATGAGGGAGTTTGATGAACACCACAAATGGAAATTCATCACATGGTTGTTTGGATCTTCACCAGATTTTTCGTCAAATTTCAGAATATCAGAAGGAAGTTTAGCTGGAATGACTTGTCAAACCGGTGAAAGAAAAATAGGATCATTAGTTAACTGAGACAAGTCTGGGAGATCCAGATTCGCCAGAAAAGGCAGTTGTCGGTTAATTTTTGGATGATACTAGTGAAGCATAGGAACACCAGTAGAACCATAAACTAGGTTAGGTGGATAGTTGTAACCAGTAGGTCCTCCCACATACGGTTGTTGCTGGCCAAGATAAACAAGATTCGAGGGTGGATGAGAAACATTCGCATAACCTGGTGGGTTCTGAGCATTATAGGCTGGGTGATTTGCTTTCCCATGAGGAGGATAAACATTCTTCCCTTGAGAATGGTAAGGATTAGATCCTGGAGGAAGATACACATTAGACCCATGAGGAGGATAAGACTATGGTCCTGGAGAACTCCAGGTGGTGTTTGGGATACCGCCTGGATAAGGTTTTCCGTAAGATGTTCCAGAAGGAACAGGATTTGATACTCCTCCTAGTGGATTATGAGATGAGTTCCCCCCAACATGGGGTTGAATGAAAGTGCCTCCTGAAGATACTCCCCAGGATTGTGAAGGGTTTCCAGCAAACGAAGTTTTCCCCCTTGCCAGTGGTGGATTAACGACCGAGGTATGACTGGAAAACGAAGGTTTCCCTCCAGGAGGAGCATGAAGAGGGGGCTATCCCCTGGGAGGGGTAGTCCCACCATGGAAAGGTAGTCCTCCAGGAGGGAATGGTTTGTTAGATGGTGGTTTCCCTCCAGCCAGTTGTGTTTGGCCGGCATGGGTCTACATTCTTGGGTGAGAAGATGTCCCAATAGGATCATGTGGAACATGTGGAGCTGTAGAGTAAAGGCTTGTAGAAACTGGGGTAGAGATTGAAGTGCCTTGGAGATGAGTAGAGGTGATGAGTCCAACATTAGGATGGACTTGTGTTGGTGTAGCAGTAGTGTTAATAACCTGATCAACTGGGTGATTCATGGTTTGATCGGATGGTCCTGTTTCACTTGGAGGGTCATGAGGATGAAAGGGTTGTCGAAAGGATTCAAAATTTTCATAGAGATCGTGTCCCGATGAAGTCCTCCATACAAAAAAAGCAGGTGTGGGATTGGTATCTACTGTGGTGCTAGGACGAACAAGAGTCCTATACTCATCACCAAAGATTGGTTCTGTTGATCCCATATGTGTTTCAGTAAAAATATTTTCTGGTAATCATGGGACCTCTTTGTCTATGACATCCTGAACGGAGTCTAAATTAACTAGAAGTGGTTCAAGAGGGGTTACCTACATAGATGTAGTGGGATTTTCAACTATGACCAAAGTTCCTTATGAGTTATCTAACGGAGGAGCAATAACACTTCCAACGTTGGATTGATTTTCTACCTCTCTATGGTAGTTGTCTTCTAGAGGGTTAGGAGGTAAGGGTTGATAGACTTCTGGAGGTAGACCTTGCATCCTATGTGATCAACGAAGACCTTTATCGTCTACAGGCTCAATTTTGGAGAATAAAAAAACACACTAAAAAACTAAGGCCAACTAACAAAAAGAAACAACATATGCTAATAAAATCTAGGAATCAACCAAGAAGACAAAACTTCTCTCGATGATCGTACTAGTTGGTGATGAAATCCAACGTCGTGTGATCAAGTCAAGAAGGGGCTAGGATATGGTGGAATAGTTACAATGGTGACCTGCTTAATGTAATTTCACCTTGGTGTAAACTTCCACGCAGTAATTATGGATTTACCCTCCAAGGAGCCCAAGTAAGTTTGACCAATGTCTATTCCAGGTACAGTGAGACTTCCCTTCACCGTCACCTTGTGTAAGTACCTAAAGATTATGGCAACTAAAGACACCAATTCACAGTGAGTCCCTAGGCGGGTACAGTCGACAGTTCGATCTGAAATGTATGGGAAGGATAACAAGTCTGAAATCAACCCAAGAGGCTCCCACACATAATCATGGGCATACCTTCAAGTGACCCCCAATATATGATCTGACCACTACAAATAGTTGAACCACGAAGGGATAATCTTCGTAATTCGCATGAATGCGACCTCGTGCATAACCCCTGTGTGAGAGGGGGACCCCAGAAAACCAATACAACAATTGGATTTGACTCTCCCTAGCTCAGGATGCTAATGTTTGTTTTAAAAACTTTGGAGAGTTGTACTCACAGCCTAATCCAAAGTGCTAACCCTAGTCTACTATTGGTGGAAGATCCTAAAAGACAAAAAATCTTCTAGATAAATTTTAATTAGCATTCGTTTTACAGCTGTTCTTACTCAAAGGGTGTATGAAAGTGAAACTGATGGAATGATGACTCAAATTCCCAAAAAATGCATGAAATATGATAAGCAATCGTTTCTTTTCAATGGAAAGAGAAAGAGTCGTTTTCACTATCAAACACTCATATGAAATGTCCTCAATCAATTGGTTCTCAATTGAATCCAATGCAATGCTAAAACATTTCAGAAATGCCTTCTAATATGAAAACCAATCACTAAGATATATTTTTGTCATTTGTATGCGAATGAAGATTAATTCAATGCAAAAACCTCTCCTGCCAACTACCCTTTCAAATCAAGGAGATTCAAACAACCATAAGAAAATTTCACACAAACAACACACCTTCTTGCTATGATTGAAACAAGAAGCAAAAGAAAACAAAAGATAACAAATAAAATCAAGAAATTCACTCAAAAGAGAGATGTTTAAGAACAATGACCTCAAAAAACCAAATGAGATGATTCACAGATTTCTGATGCCCTTCACCAAAGTTCTCGCCCAGTCGGATAAGAGAGAAGAAATAAATGGATTGATTCCAAGTTCTCAACAGCAGAAAAACTCAAAATAAGGAAGAAGGCCACCAAATTTGAAAAACAAAGTGATTATTTCTTAGAAGGAAGGATGTCAAAGGTCAATAGGAAGAAGCATTGAATCACAAAGAAGCTCAGCAAGTGAAAAAACAGAGACTAGTCTTCAGAAGAGACAATTCTGGAAAGGATTTTTTGAAAAAAGAGGCTGGCACTTTGGTGTAAGGGGCACTATAGCATTATAATTCTCTATCTAAGACCAAGGGGGAGCGTTGGTTCCCTGCTAACAAGGTGGGGGAGCGTTGGGCTTCCACAACTCACAAAATGTCCAAAAACCCAAAATCTCAGTCAAACTTTGGCAATCAAGATGAATGTGATAGGGTAAGGAGTCAATCAGCATATGAAATCAAACATATGGGGTGAACAAGGTCTAAAAAGAACAGAGGGTAAGACAAGGTGTATGAGGAAAACCAAAACTGAAAGTTTTGATTCGATGCCCAGTGGAGTCGCCGGTTTCTGTTGAAGGAAAATCTCCCTGTGAACAGGTAGATCTCCTCTTGAGAGCTAGACTCTTAACTCTTAAGATAGAAGACGCTTATCATGGACACTGAATTCCTTTTAGATCTAGATAAACTAATGTGTGAGGAGGAAGGAGAAAATAAGTACCTTTTTATCGGTGTTTGTCCCTGCATGATCCGAGTTGAGATCCAATCTTGAACTCCTCATTAATCCTTGTAGACAAACAAAAGTACAAACAACTTCCTACTCTACTGAGATTATCTCGAAATAGACCTATCTATTAGAGACAAATTCATGTGAGATCAAACACAGATTTGAAAGAAACAGGCCAAGCATATTATATTAAAGAGAACAACAATGAAGAATGATTACAACCATAGATGTGAGTGTAGTAGCTTCGTCAAGCCTTCCTCGTCCGAACCCTTTCTCAAACAGTCCACCCATCGAATGCTGATGTTATGAAAGACACCTTCTTCATGAGATCATAGGTTAGATACTTCACAATTCTTTCCATCCTCTTTCACCATGAGAAGGCCTGTTTAAATAGGCTTGGAGAGGCCCAACTACTTGAGATATCTTTGGGGTAAGTTGAGGATTTTACTCCTTTAGTTATGGATCTTCCCTAATATCATGGCTTGATCAAGGATTTGAATCCAACTACCTTCAGATATTGAGGGGATATTTCCCTCATTCTTCTCAACAAACCAATTTTTTTCCTAGAATAGGTAGCGCTCCTCCAAAAAGTGCATCAGAGCATTATAATGCTCCTTGAAAGAGTAGCAGCAAGCATTGGAGCCCCTAATAGTCAAAACACTCCCCATAAAGGGTATCAAGGCATTATAACACTCCCTGACAGTATAGGGGGGAGCGCTCCTCTCAAAAAATATCTTTTGAGTGGGTTTTCTAGTGGCAAAACACTTGTACTTCTGGGAGACTGATTCCTCCTCTTCATGACTAACATTTGAAGTGTACTAAGTGTCCTTGTCATGTTTTTGGAGGCATGACATAGGAAAGAAGGTAGTATGATGTCAGCAACACTTATACACTTTCGGTCAAGATGCGACACTTGCGACACTTGAAATGATGACACTTGAGACACTTGTGAAGTGAGTAATTTTGTGGTGTATCAGACTCGACCTTCGTCATCGAAAATTATAGAATTGGGGGATGATCCCACTGAATTATGAAGGCTAGTAGATGCAACAGAGGCTCAACTTCGTTGAGTCCAAGAAGAAAAGGAGAAGTCCATAGAGGCCTTGAAGCAAGAAAAGGAGCAGGTCCTAAAGAAACTTTGAGTTGTGCAGAAGGAGAAAGATGAAATTTGGCTGATGTTCGAGGAGGATAAAGTGAGGATGCATAAAGAAAAAGACCTGATGCTCACAGAGAAGACTGTGGTTAAAGAGGCAGTGACTAAATAACTTCACTCTGTGTTGGGATTGGCATAGGAGGAAGAAGATATAGTTGAGATGCAAGTGGGGAAGCTCGTTGAGGCGATTCAATAGCTTCAAGCGAGAGTAATGGATTTAGAGATCCAAGAAGTGCCAAGAACTTTGCAAGAAGTTTGCGACCAAAGGGAAGAAACCGCCAAGAGTGAAGTATAAATAATCAGGGCACTCACCTCAAAATGTAAGAAAATGAGTGATCGGAGTGCGCAGAACTATGAGCGCCTTGTAGAATATCCGGAGCTGAAGAAACTGGAAGAACAAATATAGGAGGAGAACTAGCAATAATCCACCATGCAAGCATAGATGAATCTTGTTGCTTCAGTTGATAAAATGAAGCAGTTGCAAAAGCAGTGCATAGTCCAAAAACAGGCTACTTCCATCCATAGAAAATTCATGGAGGTGACACAGAGACTCCATCTAGTGCAGGATGAAGCTTACATGCTTTTTGAAGAGATTGAAGGACAAGGCTCACAGCTGGACCATATGGTCACGATAGTATAACAATGCTTGGAAGGGCTTGTTACAGAGAAGGTGATTCAGGAGTTCACTGAGCAGGAAGTTCTGGCGAAGCAACAATTCAAAGTAGCTCGAGCTAAGCTCGAGGCCTTTGAACTAGTATTGCCCAGATCTGAGTGACTCGGGATGAGTCACAGGTGAGTTTTGGGGGCCTGTTTTCCCTTGACCAAGTTTTGAGGAAATATTGGTCATGTCTGACCATTTTTGGGACTTCGATAGGCTGGTCAAAGATGGAGTGCCCAGGTGGAGAAGAGATCGCAGGATCAAACTCATTTTGCGAGCTTTGGGACCCAACAAAGGGTTTTAGGGTTTATGTAAGGGGTTAAGGTATGTTGGCCCATGGTTTTACCCATGATTAGGCCTTTTTGTAATGATATAAATAAGCAGCTAAGCGATGTAAGAATGACTACTTGTACTTAGATTAGTGCATAACTACTAGATTTGGTTGGCTTTGTGAAAGAATATGTTAAGGGATTGCAGAGCTAAGTGAAAGTGTTTTGTAAGTTTGTTTGTGAACAAACGTTGTATGTTAGTGCTCTGTGCTATTGAGGAGTTGGATCTGTGCCTTGACCTGACTTTGGGGAAGGTGGATCTAGTGTGTTGTGCGCATATCACCTGTCCGTTGTGGAGTTGGGCTATGTGGCTTTGTACACACGAGCAAATGAATGTAAGAATGTCGAATAATAATAAAGAAGAAGAAGAAGTTGGTGGACGTAGCCCCACACTAGGGTGAACAACGTATATCCTCTGTCTTAATGTTCTTTGTGAGATGTTTTTTGCTTAGTGTTGTTGTTATTATGTACAATGAATTCATGTGATGTTGTAGCTTAGTTCTTAATGGTAAAAATGAATGTGAGATATGAACTAATGCTATGTGCTAAGAGGTTTTAAGGGCTTGATCTTGATTTTTACTGCATTGATCTGTAATAATGGTTTTATCTATGATGTGAATGAGATTCAAGAACTAATGCATTTTGTTGTCTAAGTGCTCTGTTAAGTTTTGTAAACACATATCTGCATCCCATCCTAGTTGTAGACACTTGAGTCCTACAACCACCTTGCATATACCTCGGGTGAGACTTTATCTACTTCGCAGGTGTTGCTAAAAGGGCCGGTAGTTAGGGTTTTCTTGGTGCATTGTTGAAACGTTGAACCCTGGATCTTCCCCTGTGCCAACAAACGGTTTCGTTGTCGGGACCTGAAACTTTGATTGCTGGGAAATGATGTAATGATCCCAAGCCAAATTCTGGCTTGGAATCACTAACTACCATTGGTTTGTCAATGTGCAGGTGTTTATTGAGTTATTAAGTGCTTATAAGATTCATTCAACACTTGAATATCATCATACATTCGAGATATAGAAGCACAAGCAAAGATCTGACCCTTTTATTATAAGCAATGTAGGATCAATACAATAGATGGTCGATCTGGCATAAACCTCAGATGGCCATACAAACAATAGATATGAGCTGCTACAAAATGATCCTGTCAATACAAAAGAAGCCTCTAAAGTTTGAATAAGTAATGAATACCAGTATCAAGAAGATTTGAATGTTAAACCCTTCAACCAGAGAGTTCCATGCTCCAAGTGGAGACTAAAGCCCTCAATAATTCAGCCCTGATGGAAGAATGCTCCAAATGAGCCCAAACTTGGTCAAGTAATAGATCAGGACAGTGGGATCCTCCTCCTAAAGTTTCAAGCCCAACGTCCAAGGAAAACCTCTCCAACTACGAAATCTTCTAAGAGAGTTGCGCCCTCCTGAATAGCTAAATCGAACCCTCCTCAAGGGTATGGTGCGCCCTTGGTGGAAATTCCCCAATAGTACGGCCCTGCTGTCTACTGAAGCTTTAGAAGGAGATATGTTGAGAATAGAATGGTGTGGAGGAATATTTCATACCCGAGACCAAGCTGTGGAACAAGGTGAGTGGATATTTCACCATTGAGTTGCTCACAAGGGTTTGTACAACAAACCCCCAAACTGAATGCTCAAGAGAACTAACAAGAAGTATACCAAAATCAGCATGAGTGATAAGTGCTCCCCAGCCTCTTACTTATACTTTTCCTTTTAATTCTCTATTGAGTTAGGTTAACCTCCAGGGTTAATTTCTATTCTTTTGTTGAGTTATCGTTTACTCCTTTTAACCCATTTCTTTCTCAAGTCCTTAAAAAATATAACTTTAGTCTAGTGGACCTTTCCCCTCAGTGTGAGACTATGGCCTAGTGGGGACACCTAGACCACTACGTCTTCCAAACCTCTTCTTCAAGAGGTGGGGGACATTGCAGTCTCCCCTGCTTGAGATTGCTTGTCCTCAAGCAATTCCAAACCTTCCTCTTATACCATCTGTTCATTCTTCCATGTGGCATCCTCAATGGGCAAGTCTTTCCACTTGATCAGATACTCCTTAATGCTTCTCTTCCAGAGACTCTTTTCTCGAACTTCCAATATCTCTTATGGAACCAGCACTAACTGACCTTCTTCATCCATGGGAGGTAGTACCTCAATGGGGTGGACGTGTTGGCCGATAGCCCTCTTCAAGAAGGATACATGAAAGATGCTGTGTATTCAAATGCATGGTGGGAGTTCTAACTCATAAGCCATGACCCCTATCTTTCTGTTGATTCTATAAGGCCCAAATAAACGTGGTTGTAGTTTTTCTTCTCTGCTTCTTTTAATTGAAGCCTGTCGATAAGGTTGGAGCCTTAAATAAACCAAGTCACCCACTTCAAAAGTGTGCTCCATTCTATGTTTGTCTACCTGGACCTTCTGCTGGTTCTGGGCTCTCTGTAAATGATCCTTTAACTCTCGGAGAATGTCTTGGCTCTGTTGTACCCAATCTTGTACCATTGGTGCCCTGCTGTCCCCAAAGGCAATATCCACAAAGGAAAGGGGATCATAGCTATATAAATCCCTGAATGGTGTCATACCTATGGATACATGATGGGTGGTGTTGTAACAATATTCTCCCAAGTGAAACCATCTGATCCATGATTTATATTGTTCGGTTACGTAATTTCTGAGGTAGCCTTTCACCCATTTGTTGACTATTTCCGTCTAGCCATCCATATGAGGGTGATAGTTGGTACTAGGATTTAATGCCATACCCACTAATCTAAACAACTCCTACCAAAATGTGCTCATGAATATACTGTCCCTGTCACTGATAATGGTTTTGGGTAGGTCATGTAATCTGAACACCTCTCTGAAAAATAATTCAGCTACCTATGATGTGCTGAAGTCAGTGGCTATGGAGAAGAAGTGTGCAAATTTCATCAATTTGTCTACTACTACGAAAATGAAATCTTTCCCCTGTGCCCTGGGTAACCCAGTGATGAAATCCATGGATATACTTTCCCATTTGTGCTCTGGAATAGGCAGGGGTTGCAACAGTCCTGCAGGGTGCATGTGCTCATCCTTGTTTTCTTGGCATGTAGTGCATTCTTTGACATGTTTAATCACATCTTCCTTAAGGCCCTTCCATTCAAACCTCTCTCTCACCCGCCTGTACGTCTTATTGATGCCCTAATGTCCTGCTACTGGTGAGTTATGACATGCATGCAGTATCTTGTCTTTGAGAGATGATCCAAGAACTAAGAAAATTTGACCTTTGTAATAAATGAGGTCCTTTATGACTCTGAAGTTGTCATCCTGTATTTGCTCGTCCAAAAGTTGACAAGTGAACTGATCCTTTTCATATTCCACTATCAGGTGATCCTTCCAGTCAATTGACATACCAGATATGACAAAAATGGATGGCCTCTTGGATAATGCATCTGCTACTGCGTTATTCTTCCCTTTGACGAATTCAATGTCAAAGTCATAGGCTTGTATTTTGCTTACCCATTTCTACTGTCATTCATTCAAATCCTTTTTCTCCAATAGATATTTAAGACTGTTATGGTCTGATTTGACCACAAACCTTGTGCCTACCAAATATTGCTTGAATTTGGCTAGTGCATGCATGATAGCCAACATTTCTTTGTCGTAAATGTTGTAAAGTAGTCCAAGACCCCTGAGTTTTTGGATTTCATAGGCAAGGGGGTGCCTATTCTACATCAACATAGCCCTTATACCTTCCCCTGAGGCATCACACTCCAAAGTGAAGGGTACGTTGAAATCTGGGAGAGCTAGGACTGGGCAGGTGCTCATGACCTCTTTCATCCTTTCCATCATGGCTTGGGCCTCTTTATTCCATTTGAAGGACCCCTTTTTGGTCAGGTCAGTCAAGGGTGTGCACAGTTGGGAAAACCCTTTGATAAACTTCATGTAGTATGTGCATAGGCCCAAAAATACCCTTAATTCTGTGAGTGTCTTCGGAGTTGGCCATTCCCTAATGGTTGTTATCTTCTCCTGGTGTACCTGCACCCCCTTTTTCCCTATAATGTGTCCCAAGTAGAGCACCTTTGTCATCCCAAACTCACACTTGGATTCCTTGGCGTATAGTGATTGTTCTTCCATGATTGACAGGATTTGATCCACATGTCGAAGGTGTTCCTCCCATGTCTTGCTGTAAATGAGAAAATCATCAAAGAATACTAACAAGTGTTTCCTTAGCTGTTTGTTGAACACATGGTTCATGCAAGACTGAAATGTGGTTGGGGAATTGGTTAGCCCAAAGGGCATAACCAAAAACTTGTAATGGCCATAGTGACACCTGAAGGTTTTTTTCGATATGTCCTCCTCCCTCATCTTGATTTGATGGTAGCCTGAACGAAGGTCATTTTTTGTGAAATAGATAGCTCCATGCAACTCATCTAGTAATTCATCAATCCTGGGTATAGGGTACTTGTTTTTTATCATCTTTTTATTCAAAGCTCGGAAGTCAATGCATATTCTCATCGTTGCATCCTTCTTCTTGACCAAGACTACTGAAGAAGCAAACGGGCTTGAACTTGGCCTGATGTGTCCCATGTCTAGAAGCTCTTTGATGGCCTTTTCTATTTCATATTTATACTTCTTGGGATTCCTATAGGGTGTGGTGATAACTGGTTTAGCCCCTGCTTCCAGCTCAATGATGTGCTCAAACCCCCTGTCTGGTGGAACACCTGGAGGAATCGGCCCAAACACCTTATGGTGCTTGTCTAGAATATTTTTAATATCCAGGGTGTAGTGCACCTTCCCTTTCTCCTCCACCCGGGTTGAGATTTTACATTCTGCTGCGTAAACAATTTTTTCCCTTATGAATATGGATTCCATACTCTTGGTTGTGACCACTTGGGCAGAGTTACCTATCATGCCTCTGAGCACAACCTTTCGTCCTCCTTCCTCTACAAAGGACATTTCCATGGTATTATAATTGGTGGTGATAGGCCCTAAAGTGCTGAGCCACTGCACCCCTAGGATGATGTTGGTGTTGGGAAGATCCATCACATAAGCATCCTAAACTAGCTCATGCCTTCCCAAGGTAAGCTTCATACCTGGGATGTATCTGTCACAGGTCATAGTGCTACCGCCTGCTACCTCCACTTTGAATCCTTAAAACTCTACTGTAGGTATGTGCCTCCTCTGCAGTAATGTTGCATCAATGAAATTGTGGGAAGATCCTCCATCAATCAGAACCAAAACTCCCTGTCCCTGTAATACCCCTCTCATCCTAAAGGTGTTGAATTTGGGTACCCCGCTGATAGATTCCAAGGTGGCCTTCTCTCCAGTCTCACTATATAGTTTTGGAACCTCCTCTTCTGTTGTATCTGAAGTTTCAGCCTCAATGTTTTGTATCTGTCCAAAGTCTTCCTCCTCTTCATTGTCCGAGGTAACCTCTATATAGTGTACCTAGACACGTCCCATACACTTATGTGATGGGTTCCATGGTTCCTTGCAAGTGAAGCATAGTTTCTTCCTCCTCAGTTCCCTCCTGGTGTTGTCATTTGTCCTGCCACTGCCCCTGTCAAAACCTTTAGGGTCCTGTCTTCCTTGATTCATTGGAAGTCTTTGATCTCTTCCTCCACTATTAAGGGGTGGTTTGGGTATGAATTTAGGTTTAGTAGCTGGACCCAAATCCCTCGTCTTCCAAATGGCCTCCTGTAGGTTGTTGGGTTTGAAGGCCTTTACCCAACCCTTCAAGGGTTCCGTCAATCCTTCTGTGAAAAGAATCATGAGCCTAGTCGGGGACATATCTTGTACCATAACTGTAAGCCTTTGGAATTCATCAATATATACTTCAGCCATATATACTTCAGCCATACTTGTTTTCTTGAGTTGGGTGAGCTCCCGGAAATGTAGCTCATGATCTCCTTGATCAAATCTATCAATGAGCCTCTGAATGAATTCTGTATAGGACATTATCTGATTGTGGTCGAGTGTGGTGAGTCCGTGATACCACCAATCATGAGCCTTGCCATCCAAATACATAGTGGAAAACTTGATGGCCTCTATCTCCTTCATGGGGTTGAGTTGTAAATAGGTATCCAGCTTTTGTACCCAAGACTGTGTCATCATCTTGGTCGTACCATCAAAGTATGGAATTTCTATCTTCCCTGCTCTACGTTCAAACTCAAAACTACCCCTGTGGTTTGTTCTAGGTTGATTTCTGAACCTGAGTTGGAAATACTGATCTAGGGACATCTGTCTTTGGACCTTCATATCCAAACTGTAGTATTCTTTGGTACTCCTTGCCATTTGTTCTACAAATTCTTCTACCTGATCCTGTTTCCCTTGCTCATCTGTGAATGTGGGCATGTAAGGTCTAGGGTTAGCTCTGCTACCTGAATGTCGACCAAGCTGATCATCTATGAACGTAGGTATGTATCATCTTTGATTGACCCTGCTACCCATCTGACCCTGGGGCGTGTCTCCATCCAGAATTCCTTCGGATCTAACTACTTTCTCTGGATTATATCTGATCTCCTCATGGATTTCCCTAGATCCACCAATCTCCTTGTTCCCATACATATCCGGGTTCCTCCCTTGATGAGTCACTTGCATTAGAAGTTCATTTAGATTGGATTGATTCTTGTTCATTATCTGCAGGTTTTCATCAACCCTCTTCAAAGTTTCAGAGAGTTTGGCCTATCCCCTTCTGTTGGTTTCATGGTACTCATCCAAGTGTCGGACCAATGTGATTTCCGTATGGTTGACAGATTGTTGGAACTTGTCAAATTATGATGCTATGCGAGCCAAGCCTATAGACTCATGGTCATCCTCTGACCCTTCCATTTTGGCCTCCGTTTCACTGCTTGGTTTCATCCTTCTACCCATGAGAGCACCATTGTACCTCTGTATGTGCTGATCCTTCCAAAGGTTTGGGGGGATCGAAGCTCTGATACCACTGTAATGATCCCAAGCTAAATTCTGGATTGGAATCACTAACTACCACTGGTTTTTCGATGTGCAGGTGTTTATTGAGTTATTAAGTGCATACAAGATTCATTCAACACATGAAGATCATCATACATTCAAGATATAGAAGCACAAGCAAAGATCTGACCCTTTTATTATAAGCAATGTAGGAACAATACAATAGATGGTCGATCTGGCATAAACATCAGATGGTTGTACAAACAATAGATATGAGCTGCTACAAAATGCTCCTGTCAATACAAAAGAAGCCTCTAAAGGTTGAATAAGTAATGAATACCAGTATCAAGAAGATTTGAATGTTAAACCCTCCAACCAGAGAGTGTCGTGCTCCAAGTGGAGACTGAAGCCCTCAATAATTCGGCCCTGATGGAAGAATGCTCCAAATGAGTCCAAACTCGGTCAAGTAATAGATTAGGACAGTGGGATCCTCCTCCTAAAGTTTCAAGCCCAACATCCAAGGAAAACCTCTCCAACTACGAAATATTCTAAGAGAGTTGCACCCTTTTGAATAGCTAAATCAAACCCTCCTCAATGGTATGGTGCGCCCTTGTTGGAAATTCCCCAACAGTACAACCCTGTTGTCTGCTGAATCTTTAGAAGGAGATATGCTGAGAATAGAATGGTGTGGAGGAATATTTCATCCCCAAGACCAAGCTGTGGAACAAGGTGAGTGGATATTTCACCACTGAGTTGCTCACAAGGGTTTGTACAGAAAACCCCCAAACTGAATGCTCAAGAGCACTAACAAGAAGTATACCAAAATCAGCATGAGTGATAGGTGCTCCCCAGCCTCTTACTTATACTTTTCCTTTTAATTCTCTGTTGAGTTAGGTTAACCTCCAGGGTTAAATTCTATTCTTCTGTTGAGTTATATTTTACTCCTTTTAACCCATTTCTTTCTCAAGTCCTTAAAAAATATAACTTTAGTCTAGTGGACCTTTCCCCTCAGTGTGAGACTATGGCCTAGTGGGGACACCTAGACCACTACATCTTCCAAACCTCTTCTTCAAGATGTGGGGGACATTACAAATGAAGAAAAGAGAAATCTATATGTGTAGATCTGTTGTTGTGGTGCACAGTATTCCACTTTGTGCACAAACGTTGTATGTGAGTGCTCTGTGATATTGAGGAGTTGGCTCTGTGCCTCGACCTGATTTTGGGGAAGGTGGATCTAGTGAATTGTGCGCAGATCACTTGTCCACTGTGGATTTGGGCTCTGTGGATTTGTACACAGGAGAAAATGAATGTAAGAAGATCGAAGAATAATAAATAATAAGAAGAAGTTGGTGGATGTAGTCCCACACCGGGGCAAACCACGTATATCCTATGTCTTGATGTTCTTTGTACGATGTTGTTTTCTTAGTGTTGTGGTTATTATGTACAATTAATACATCTAATGTTGTATCGTATTGCTTAATTGTGTAAATGAATGCAAGATCTAAACTAATTCTATGTGCTAAGAGGTTTTAAGGGCTTGATCTTGATTGTTATTGCGATGATCTGTAATAAGGGTTTTATCTGCAATTTGAATGAGATTCAAGAACTAATGCCTATTGTTGGCTAAGTGCTCTGTTAAGTGTTGTAATCACAGATCTTTGTCCCATCCTGGTTGTAGACAATTGAGTCTTGTAATCACCCTGCATATACCTTGGGTGATACTTTATCTACTTCGCAGGTGTTGCTGAAAGGGCCGGTAGTTAGGGTTTTCTCTATGCACTGTTGAAGTGTTGAACCCTGGGTCTGCCCCTGTGCCAACAAATGGTTCCATTGTTGGGACTTGAAACTTTGATTGATGGGAACTGAAGGAAAGAGAAATCTCTGTGTGTAGATCTATTGTTGTAGTGTGCAGTATTCTACTTGAATTGTGAAGCTATGTACTAATAAAGAAACCGAGATCTGAAGAAAAGAGGTAAGATATTAAAGATTTGTGCTTTGGTAAAGGTAAGATAAGTGGACATTTTTTTTTGAAAATATGAATCTAGGCATGCTTGATAGATTTTGTCCTAGTTTGGAAACTAGGGCATAGTTAGAAGAAAGAGTTGATCTGAATAAATTTGATAGAAATAGAGAAAAATATGTTATTCTTATTCAAAGAAAGAATTTTTGGACTAATAAGTAGATGCAGGAACCTAGAAAGAATTTTTGCATATTCCAGGTCCAACAATGTGATCCTAGTGCACGGTAGAAGAGAGGTTGGGGATTGTTTAAAAGAAAAAGAGGATTACCATTGTGTTATAACTGCAGAAGGTTGAGACATCTTGCTAAAGAATGCCTTGGTATAGGTCCTATTTGTGTTTGTTGTAAAGTTATTGGTCATAAGGTTGAGGATTGTCCAAGAATGATTGCTAAAGCTGAAAATATGAAGATGAGACAAGAAAAATATAAATAAGGTCAAGAGACTAAGGATATGTTAGAAAACCAGAAAGAGAAAGAATCAGAGAAAGCTCAAACTATGTTAAAAGAATGGATGATCGCAGAGACATCAATTTACCAGAGATCTTGAAAGAAAAACAACACATAGTTACAAGGATAGAAGACTTCGACATAGACTGTGTATTGGATGAAGAAACACATGTGAATATTATGCTAGAAAGAACTTGGGAAATTTTGGGAAAGCTTGCTATGATACCTTCATTGGGAAGGATAGGCTTGTTTAAAGGAAATATGATAAACCTATGTGGAAGAGTTACTAACATACCTACAATTGATCATGAAACATCAACAAAAGAAGACTTCGAAGTTATCAAATTTGTTGAGAATATCGCTCCTTTTCCAGTTTTATTAGGAAATACTTGGATTGAGAAAGATCAGATTAGAAGGAAAGCAGAGGAGAAAGATACATAACAAAAAAAGCAAGAATTAAGGGACTTCATAGCCAAAAAAATAGTGCGACTAATAAAAGAAAAAGAGGGTCAGTCGAAGAAACAAAGGGCCAAATAATTAGCTATCGAAGTTGAAAGAACATTGGAAGACTTAAAGAACCTGTCCATGCAAGAAAGAAGTACAACCACCCCGGAAATAGAAAAAGAAGGAACATTAACCACAGAATCTGTAAGAGAACATCAACAGTGCGAAGTCACTTTACAAGGAGAAGATAAGAATACGAATGGAAAGAGGAATCTAGAGACTCAGATCATAGGAAAGAAGGTAAGGAAGCTCAGTAAGAAGAAAACCAAGTTAGAAAAACTACGAGATGTTCCAGAAAAGGCTTCGCATGAGGCAAATCTACTGAATTTGAACCTTGCCGGAATAGCAAAACCACGCAGAATGGGAATTTTCCACGACGAAGCTATATGACTGTTGGAGCTACCTCGACCGTTAGAAAAACTCTCTAGAATGACTAGAAACACAATTATTGACGGAAATACCATCATTGGACCATTGGGACTATGCCATAACAGACGGATTTGTATTGATTGAGGCATTCTGCCCATTGGAGGAATTTGTTACGACACTTTCTTATTTAACGCATTGGATGCTACGTCGAAACCACTTTTTGCAAACCATGATTATAAGAGCAAACAAAGAATCCATCGTATTGTGTTGTGCTTTCTAGGCCTCTCCATCTGTCTGATTACCTCACTTGTCTATTTGCCTACCTGAGTTATTTGATTACGAGTGTGAATGTTCAGAGAACGTAGCACAATAGAGAAGTATGTGGAGGAGATTCTTGTAGACCTCATGGATGAGAGAGTCATGTCTATAGGAATACAGATGTCGTCGACCGATGGATTGCAAGAATACCCCTCGACTAGATGACATGTTGGTCACACTATTGAGAAGAAAAGAAAACATTGTGACGATCTGTCTAACACGAAGAAGATCTCGTTGGTCTCGCCTGAATACATACTTCCTTTGGCTAGCACAGTTAACCATGACAGTATCCCACATGAATTCAAGTACACGTTGATCATTGCCTACATCCTGAAGGGGATACATGTAGTTGGACCCCAGTTAGGACATATCCTAGATCTAAATAACAACAACTTCAACCTCGGAGACTGGAAGAACTATGCGATGCTCGTGCCACATTAGTATTTGATGAAGACGACTGGGAAGAAGCCACACATAGTCTCCCAACTATGGATAAAGGAGCTCACACACTCGATGAGGCTCACTGAGGTGATTTAGCAGCTTCAAGCAAGAGTAATGGAGCTAGAGATCCAAGCAGTGCCAAGAACTTTGCAAGAAGTTCATGATCAAAGGGAACAAACTTCCAACAACGCAGTAGAAAGAATGAGGGCACTTGCCTCATAATGTAAGAAACTGAGTGTTCAGTGTGCACAGAACTATGAGCGACTTGCAGAAGATCCGAAGCTGAAGAAACTGGAAGAACAACTATAGGAGGAGAAGAAACAAGCATCCACCATGCAAGAATGAATGAAGCTTCTTACTACAGTTGAGAAAATGAAGCGATCGTGGAAGTAGCGCGCAGTCCAACAACAAGTTGCTTCCATCCATAGAAAATTCATGGAGGTGATACAGAGAGTCCATTTGGTGTAGGATGAAGCCTGCACACTTTTTTAAGAGATTGAAGGACAAGGCTCACAGCTGGACCATATGGTCACGATAGTAGAACAACGCCTGGAAAGGCCTGTTATAGAGCAGGTGATTCAGGAGTTCGTCGAGTAGGAAGCTATGGAAAAGTAGCAAGTCGAAGTAGCTCGAGCTAATCTTGAGGCCTTTGAAGCAGTATTGCCTAGATCTGAGTGACTCGGGATGAGTCACAAGTGAGTGTTGGGGGCCTGTTTTCCCTTGACCAAGTTTTGAGGAAACATTGGTCATGTTTGACCATTTTTGGGACTTCGATAGGCTTGTCAAATATGGAGAGCCCAGGTGGAGCAGACATCATAGGCTCTCACTCATTTTGCAAGCTTGTGGACCCAGCAAAGGGTTTTAGGGTTTATGTAAGGGGTTAAGGGATGTCGGCCCATGGGTTTACCCATGATTTGGCCTTTTGTAATTATATAAATAAGTATCTAAGCAATGTAAGAATGACTACTTGTGATTATATTAGTGCATAACTACTAGATATGGTTGGCTCTGTGCAAGAATGTGTTAAGGGATTGCAGAGCTAAGTGCAAGTGTTTTGTAAGTTTCTTTGTGAACAAACGTTGTATGTGAGTGCTCTGTGCTATTGAGGACATGGATTTGTGCCTTGACCTGATTTTGGGGAAGGTGGATCTAGTGTTTTGTGCATAGATCACCTGTTTTCTTCGTAGTTGGGCTCTGTGGATTTGTTCACAGGAGAAGATGAATGTAAGAATATTGAAGAATAATAAAGAAGAATAAGAAGTTGGTGGATGTAGCCCCACATTAGGGTGAACCACATATATCCTATATCTTGATGTTCTTTGTGCGATGTTTTTTTCTTAGTGTAGTTGTTATTATGTACAATGAATGCATGTGATGTTGTATCTTAGTGCTTAATGGTAAAAATGAATGTGAGATATGAACTAATGCTATGTGCTAAGAGGTTTTAAGGGCTTGATCTTGATTTTTACTACGTTGATCTGTAATAAAGGTTTTATCTGCGATGTGAATGAGATTCAAGAAATAATGCATATTGTTTTCTAAGTGCTTTGTTAAGTGTTGTAATCATATTTCTGTGTCCCATCTTGGTTGTAGACACTTGAGTCCTGCAACGCCCCTACCTCTACCTCGGGTGAGACTTGATCTGATTCGCATCTATTGCTGAAAGGACCGATAGTTAGGGTTTTGTTGGTGCATTTTTGAAGCGTTGAACCCTGGGTCTTCCCATATGCAACAATATCCCCCTAATACCTTCTTAGCATCAGAGATATTTCTGGGGATCTATTCGTATTTTGGGGTATTTCTAGTACCTTTACCTATGTGAGAGGCAGTGCTTTCAATATTTCAATATTTTTTACCTTGCCTATATGGTGGACCTGACTTATGACTATTATCCTGCACATTAGTTATATTGTGGTGGCTCTAGTTGCTTGACATAGGTAGCCACATAGGTTACTTGCAAGTTTTATTCTGCAGGTACCCTGAGTCAGATAAAGGTTTGAAAGAACATATCCTATATGGAATATTAACTCTCTGGGGGGATCTGAACGACTGTGCTATTAATCCCACATGGGCCCTTATCACTGACTCTGATAGCTCCAATCTTTTGAAGGGAGTCTTAGGCCCCTCTTGGGAGAGACATACCTACTCTAGTGAGGGAGGCCCCTTTTCAGCCATTATATCATGTTTGTGTGCATTGGACCTTTTTCCTTTACTTTGGTGTGATCTATGATTATTAGTTGGCCTTAGGATTTTGTATTGTGTCGTGAGTTTTCATTTCTATGGTTAGTGGAGCCCCCATGACTCCCTGAGTTAGAACTACCCAACCCATGGTATTTTCTCAATCCATGGGGACGAATCCTTTTGTATTTTTGAGTGGTACATCGAATCATTATTCTCATCCAATGCCTTGGGCCTATAATCCTTTCCCTTTTGGTATACCAAACATGACATCTCACTTTTCATCCTGCATTTCATCGTCTTATGTGAATCCTAGTTTTGGGTCTCGGGGCATGATGCCTCCTTATTTTCCCCTTTTTTTTGGTGGGGGTCATATCCCTCAACCAAATCCCATGGTGGGAGGTTTGAATCCTCATCCCTATGGACCCAATTCTATATTTTCTTTTCCAGGATCAAGTGCTCAGATGGTCGGTCCTTCTACTTATTACATCATGTCAATCTATCCTTATTCCATTATGTCGGTTCCTATAAACTCTTTCCTCATTGTGGACCTCCTTCTGTCATTTAGTGTGTCATCCAGGAGGACTTAGTTTTATAGTATGGGAAACCCACTTCATGGAGTTCCTTCATATGGAGGCAACCTATATCCTCACCTGAGTAACCCTTGTCATGTCTCTTTCTCTTCGCAAGCAGCTTCCTTGGTGATGATTCCTTACAACCATTTATGAATCATTTTTGAGGAGGATACCATCCTGTAAGATAGGGCCATGGTGTATTCCAAAACCCTTCCCAACCCAAAATCTCTCAAAATTAGTACTTCTTGGAACCTTGGTCTCAAATGTTGCAACACACCACTGCAAGTCATACCGAAAACACAAGTCCAGTCACTGCGAGTCATACTAGCATTATATCACCAACCTATGCTAGTTATGTTGGATATAGGTCAACAACCTATGCAATTCATGTTGAAGACCAACAAATGAATACTACAAATCATTATGGGGGAACAACTCTAGTCACTGCTAGTCACACTACACATCCATCACCAACCTATACTAGTCATGTTTGGCATTCATCATCAACCTATGCAAGTCATGTTGGAGATCTGCTACTAGCCTCTGCAAGTCATGCTGGGAGCATGTCACCAACCATTGCAAGTCATGTCGAGGGGATTCATATTATTGAGAAGCCTCAACGTATAGGATGCAAACCCAAGTTCCTTTGTAGGCCTTGCAAAGGAGGTCACCTTACTTGTTTGTGCCCAGCTACTACCATGGTATAAGAAGTGAAATCCTTTTCTGATAGCCCTTTGGGTTTTGAGTCGTATTTGGTTTCCCAAGCTTCTTTGGTTGATACAAAAACCATACCAATGCAATATTTGATCGACACCACTCTCTTTTTGGGGGGTTATGCATCTCTTGACCATGTTGTCTCACATCCTGTTCAACCAACGGTTGTGGAGATGCAGTCTTCGGCTAACACCACTCTTTTTTGGGTGGTGATGCATCTCTTAACCATGTTGTCTTTCATCATGTTCAACCAATGGTCGTGTTAATGTAATATTCATCCTACAACACCCCTTATTTTGGGGGTGATGTGTCTCTAGACCATGTTGTCTCGCATCCTATTCAACAAACGATTTAAGAAGTGGTCGTGCTGATCCAATCTTTAGTCAATCCCACTCTTCTTTTGTAGGGTGAAAATTATAAGGAGGTGACATTGTTGATGCAATATTCAGTCAATCCCACTCTTCTTTTGGGGGTTGATGCATCTTTCGAACATGTCCTTAGCATTTCTAGTCATGTACCTTATGAACAAAGGAGAATTCCACTCTTGCCGAGTATTCTCCATCTGAGTACCAGTATGGTTTCCTTTTATTGGAATTATCTTGTAGAGCCTCAACTTCCTTCTATGAAAGGATCCTCTACAAGTATTTTACCCTCCTTGGCTTGGAAAGTTTTGGGTTCTCCCAAGCTTGTGTTATCTACCTGTGAGTTTCTTACTTTGACAGAATTCTTTCACGAGAGCCCTAGCCTCCCCCATGATACGTTGCTTAGAAAAAAATCCTTGAGTCTTAGTTAAACTCTTTTCAAGACTCCTTAAACATGAAAATATTTCCGAGTGAAATTGTCTCTTTCACACTTGTTAAATGGATTTGAAAGGATGTCTATTTAATGGTGCAATTTTAACCCTTTTTTAGACCAAGTGGACTAATTACAAAAAGGAACACTCTAGTCAACATTGGCTAGAATATTTCTCCTAGGTATTTGTTTATACTTTTTCGGGCCTAGGGGACTAAATTTATGAAAAGGGGCATTCTTTGGACTTAAGTTGTAATTGCATTTCATCCTCCTGCTTGCAATATTGAACCTATTGTTGTTTCTCTCTTTTTCGTTATAAGCCTCTTAACTCAACAATTTGCATTACTATCCAAGAAGAGCCTTGTTTATATGCTTTACATCTTGATACCTTATACCCTAAGAGGAAACATTCCCTAGAGTGTCCATGCCCCACATGCACTTCCTTACATTGAGCATAGGTATGTTCCATTGTTTGGAGCTATTTTCTTACTTGCGACACTCATTTCCTCCCCTTTATCATAGCATTCATTTTCCTATGAAAAGACAAAAAATGATAGGCGGAAAAATAATATTATCTCATAACAGCAATAGTTGTGTCTCCTTTGAACAGAGCACAAACTTTTGAGTCCACTTGTCATCCAAATTTTGGGTTTAGCATGACCTTAGGAAGCTGAGCTCATTACTTAGAGTTTACTCCTCTAACTAGTTATTCTTCCATACCCTATGGAGAGTTTGATTTATTCCTCTTGCATCACAAAGTTTCATCATCAATTCTATGCTTACAAAGTCCTCCATATGTCTCATGCTCTTTTTCAAAGGAAGCCTATAAGCATGTGTCGTCCATTTCTCGGAACTCTTGACTTTGCATGTCGGCCATACCCTCAACATGTCTCAGATTTACATGAAGTTGTAGTACTACCGTGAAACTTTGTCATGCTTTCATCATAGGTAGGTAACCTTGAATCGATCAGTCGACATCTCCTTATTGGTCGTTGACTGGGGTGTTTCCCTTGTGTTCAACATAAATAAATCTATTCACACATTGGGATTTATGAAACATCTTGGATGCCATTATCCTTATTGGTGGTTTCCTCACCTTTCTAGGTAGTCTTACTTATTGGATCCTATTTAGAGGGTATTTTTTGTGCACTACTTGCATATGGTGCATGAAAAAGAGGCACATGGTTGTTGGTTCATGAACATCCTCTTCATCCAAGTTCCTCTAAATCATCAAGATATTTCTCTGTACCTTGTGCTAAATTATGAGAGATGCATTAATGCTCTCCTTTCAACAGGTCTCCTTCCATCGAATTCATCTCATATATTATGGAAATGAGACCTAGAGTCCTGTGAGTACCCAAAGGATTGTAGTCATCAGTGGCAGGTTCTCCCACCATCGATAGTTGGGAATACATCAATGTCTCCTGACTGATGGATTCTTCAAGTGTTCGACCTCAACACCTTTATTCACACTTGTAAGAATGTAATCGGTGCCTTGATACCTACTTTCATTATCGGTAGGATGTCTCGCATTTGTTAACGATATACCTTAATGATCGATAATCAAGCAAAGCCTTGTTGTGTTCTACATCAACTCCTTTATTCACATGATGTAAACTTGAACCTTTGGTGGATAGTGTCAAAGACATGGAGCATCAATTTACAGTAGAAAATTTCTTGATTTGTTTCTATTGGACCAGTACCCATATGACTTTAGTGATCATGGGAGATTAGATTGTATTCCATTGTATACATATATCTTTAGATTGATTTTGAGATTGGTTTCCACTGGGTCTTTTTCGTGACTATGATAGCCTATGGCATGTGTCTACTTTGCATTGCCTATTCATGGCCATGAGAAACTATTTGGTATATTTCCACATGGATATGTAGTGAGTTCAAATTGGAATCCATGGGTACAAAGTCATTATGGATTGTAATATTCTCGTGAGTAACTAGCACTTCCATCCAAGTCTCCATTACTCCACTTATGGGAATTACAATGTATTTCAGCCATCGCAGATACTCCTCTGACCTCACACATTAGGGGGAATATGTTATAGAAAACTTTTCCTCACCCCATAGAACTTGCTTGGATGTCCTGTCCATTCCCCTATGCATACTTGAATTCCCATTTTGTACTTCCCAGAGCCAAAAAATCAAATTTTTCCACATATACATGCCCTACCAGTTAGACAACATGAATATAAGCAGGTTGCACCACCACAACCCACGTACATCGAGTTTGGTGCTCAAAATTAAAAATTGTGTCAGGTTTCCATGTCACGTCATGAGATCCATGATCCTTAACCTTCCATATACTAGAAACGTTTCGACTTGTCCCTTCAGTTCCATTTGAAGGCTATAAATTGATCCATATCCAAGTCATGGAGAAGAGAGAATTCAAATTTTGAGAGCAAAGATACTCTGGAGAAATTTCCACTTCACATTGAGTCTGCATCCATTTATCCTTTAATGTCTGAAATCATTGTTCATCCCCAAGCTCTTCCTTCTTTGATGGAGAACCTCATTGTTTCCTTTATATGATATTTACTTTGGCGGAGGATTGAAGTGGTGGAGGCCCAACTGGAAGGGACTTAGTTTATCGGTTTTGAGATGTGCCAACACATAAGTTTTTCACTTGTATACTTATGTTGATTATTTTAATAGAAATACTCTTTTCTCGTCCAATTGATATCTTGCAAATATTTGAATTATTATTCCATAGGTTTATTTTTCATGTATGTTAATGGATTATGCTATTGTATATGCTAACATTATAATTATCACCATATTCTTGTGTATCGTGGTTGTTGAGGAAACATTTTAGGTATAAATCTTTGAGTTGTGTGCTCAATGGTGGTGTTCATCGAACGTTCAGACGAGGTAGGACATTGATCTTGTCCTATTATAATTTTGTTTATATAGAATACTTGAGATTAGAGTTGATTTATGCAGTCATTCCATCTGTTGTGGTTTACCCAATGCCATAGAGAGATTTTCCTTGTAACACATTTTAAAAATCTTGGAAAGGTGTTGAAATTATTGATCTATGTGGTTATCATCAGATATTTTAATGGTGTGGCTCACCAAATAATTTATAATACCTAGTTTATGGGAAATATAATGATGCATGTTTTCATGTAAATATCTATATATATGTGTTTTTTCCTATATATTTATTTCTCAAAAGAGACATTATCATTTTTGGATATGCAGACATATATAAAGGGGATACTTTTGTTTGTTTATACCTCCATCATGAACTTTATGATTTTTGATTGCTTGTTTATATGATTAATAAAACCATATAATGTAAGGTACCAAATAGAAATATTCATAGAAATATCACAAATATTATCCATATGTATTGCATAAAGAAATAAAATAGCGAACATAATGAAAATATGGGACAAAATAAGATATGTTTAATAATCTAGAATCACTATTCACTTTCCTCTTCAAGGTGGAAATATCCAATAGAAAATAGCTCAAATTACAAATGATTCCACAAGACATCATTTACAATGCTTCTACCTCTATATATAATACCATTTCTAAGAAAATTCTATAGAAGGAACCTTGTAGTAATCCTTCCTACAATGGTTGTGTTCACACTAATACATAGGACCTATATACTAATGATGACATTATTTACATATAAATACATTGTATTCTATCTACTTTATGGGTTAGGAGATTAATACCCTAACATGGACTCCCCCTTAAAGAAAAACATTCTCCTCAAGGCTTGAGATGTGGAAATTGTTGCAAAATGGCTCCCATGTAGCATCTTTGAGATGTGTATCCTTCCATTGTATTAAAACTTCCTGAACTGTGTGCTGGAAAATAAGATGATCTCATTTGGTCAAGGATGAGTACTTTTGGTTTCAACTAAATGGAACATTCTTCATCCAATTTAGGTAGATTCGTTTGAACATGGCACTCAGATCGAATCAATTTCTTTAAGCAAGCAACATGAAAAAATGGATGTATCTTAGAGTGGATTCAAAGTGCTAATTTGTAATCCATGGTCCCAATGCACTTGATGATTGTACAAGGTACATAAAACTTTGGAGAAATATTTTGGCAATGGTATGCTTTGATGGAATTTTGATTATATGGTTTTAGATGAATAAACACTTGATTTTCTTCAGAAAATGGAATTTAGAGTGATGTTAACTAGCCCGTTGCTTCATTCAATTCTGATACATGACCAAATTATCTTTGAGAGTGTGTAGAATTTCATCTTGAACTGTAATGGCTTTTTCAACCTCCTAGACCTTGGAGACACCCATTAGGAAAGATAATACTAATGATGGATTTTGACCATAGACTGCCTCAAAGGGACTCATGCAAGTGGCACCATGATAATTTGTATTGTACCACCATTAAACAAGGGGTAACCATTGGACCCATTGATATTGTCATTTAGACGTGAAGCACCTCAAAAATGATTCCAAGAAATTGTTGATATATTGTGTGTGAGCATCAGTATGGGGATGATAGGAAGTGCTAAGATGCAATTAGGTTCCTTATATCCTAAACAATTATTCCCAGAAGTTACTTGTGAAAGTAATATCATGGTTTGAGACAATTGATAGTGGCATACCATATAATTTGAAGATATTTCCCATGAAAAATTGAGCCACTATGGAATATTTAAAGGGGTGTTGAAGGGAACATAAATGAGCTTGTTTGGAAAGTATATCAACCAAAACCATGATGACTAATTTATTACCAAATTTGGGTAATTCGATGATGAAGTCCATAGATATATATGTCCATACATAAGGTGGAATAGGGATAGGTGTTATTGGATAAATCCATAGGTGTGGACACTAACGATCTCCCTATATCCCACTGGATCTAGAACAAAGCAAGGCCGAGGGCAATGAGCTCTTTCCCTAGATTTTGACCATTGAATTAACTAGGAGGCAAGAAAAATAACATACCTTATTGCCTTCGCTTCCTATGGTCTTTGATGCTCCCACTTCACTCCAGGTTCTCTCATGTAGCCAAGACCAATACAACACCAACCAACCAAAGTGAAGATAGAACAATCTATTGACGGTCAATCTATGTATGTGATCAGGAATTGCTACAATAAAGTGGAAATAGATTATGGGAAAGGGACATGCTCTTGTATCATATTAATGGAAAGTAAAGATTACAACTTGAGCCTTGATGTAGCAAACTTCCTTTCGATGGCCTTAACCGAACACACACACTTGCTCAATCCTTGCATGAAGAAGATCAAATCCTCTCTATGATAGACTTGGTCAGAGTCTTCAAGTTGTTGTTCAATACTAAGTCCTTCACACAATTCATTCACTAATTACTCAATGAATGTGCTTAACCTTTTCCATGAAATTACCTCAATATATAGGAGAGAATGAATTATTTACTTGGATAAGAATGATCCCAAAATATCGGGGAATCGAGTACTAGGATAGCCATTCGAATTGCATCTCATCCTTCTAGAAGATTCCTTCTAGAAGCATCAGTCATCTTTTTCCTTGCTTTAGAAGAGTTCGCACCCTAGCAATTCAACATAGTGTGAACTTATCACACCTTGGCTTTAAGAAGTGACTGTGAGAATCATGCATTCTTGAGGGCAAATGCTCTAACTTGTGAATAGTCTTCAAAAATGAGTTTTTTTGGAAGAGATGAAAATAACTTTTGCTCAGGAGAAAGTTCTTATGAAAGAGCGAGTACATACATCATCAATACATCATCATTATGACCAAAATCATGGGTAACAATAGGTTGTAGTGGTCCTAAATTTTTTACTAACACCTCCCTTGTTACAGCCGGTAAATATTTCGTTGCCAACCACGAAAGTTCCTTATATCCTTCTTACATTCCCTTCTCATAAAATGAATGTTAGTTCATTCATGGGTTTTATGAAAGCTATAATTTCTTGTTGGTGATGAGGCATGGAGTTAAAAGATAATAATGGATTTAAAATTGGAATATTTGATCAAATACAAGTGGCCTTTATAGCATATCTCCTAATTTTTCCAATTTTATCTAAGAGATTCATTAGATTCATATTGCATTTGTTGGAATCTTTGAACCATTCATAGTGAACTAAATTCAACCAATCAACTACAATGAAGGAGAGTGAAAATAGGGACCCTTCCTCTTCATATTTCATGGAAATATTATTAGCTACCACATTCTCTTTTCTCTTCTTTTAAATAATCTCATAATCATAGTTGAAAATTTTGGTAACCCACTTCTATTTCTTGGGGGATCAATTCCAATGCTCCAAAACATATTTAAAGATACAATGATCAGTTTTAATTTGGAATCATTTACGAGGCGGTAAGGATGCAAGATGTTCACCACATGCAAAGTATGGTCAACATTTATTTTTTCATAAGTTGATTTTCTCAAGTTCCTCTCATAGAGTTATTTTCTAGTAAAAGGGACAATGAATCTACTTGCTTTAGCAGTGCACCAAATACTTTATTGAGGGCATCCACCTCCCAAAATTCTTAGTGAAGTTAGACATAGTCACTATTTGAGTGATACACATAGAATCTTTACAATCTTGAAAGGCTTGACCAGCTATCACATTCTAATTGAAATAATTTTTTCTTATGTAGAAGAGGGAGTGAGAGGGACGCAATTTCTCCATAGTTCTAGATGAAGTTTATATAGTATCCATTTATACCAAGGAATCATCTACGACCTTTAATATTATTAGGGTGATACCAATCCTACATAGCTTCAATTTTTCTTGGGATACACTCGAACACCATCCTTTCTAACAATGGCCCACGTGTTCCACATATCTGGCCCCAAAAGAAAATTTGTACTTTTTGAGAAAGATTTGATGATGAGAAATTATTTGTAAGACCCAATATACATGGGTAATATGGCCTTGCCAAATGTTATTGTAAATGAGAATGCCGTAAAAAAGGACAAGGACAAACTAATGTAGAAAGGGTCAGAAGATGTGATTCATGAGGCTTTGGAAGGTTGATGGTGCATTACAGGAAAATGGAATGAACAAAGAAATCATAATGGCCTTCATGAGTATGAAGGAAATGTTGGAATATCATCATTCTTCATGCAGTCACGGTGATAGCTGAAATGAAGATCAAGTTTGGTTAAAATTTGAGAACCTTTTAATTCATCCAAAAGGTCATCATTAGATGGAATGGGAAGTATCCTTGATAGGAGATGAATAAGGGATGGTACTAGGAAAGATTACACCCATGGATATAAAATCATGAATAGGTAACGATAAGGGTGGACATAAATTGGGAGAATACCAGGTGTGGAGTGGGATGGAATGATCATGGGTACCACAAGAAGGTGTGATGACTTGGGGATTTTCAAAAACTAAGTGGTGTTTGGATAATATAAGATAAATTTTGGGATGAATGATTAGGGAAGGATTATGAAAAGGGATGGAATGGAATGGAACTGCATTTAATTTCCATGATATCACTTTTGAATAGTTTTTCCATACATTTTGAATTGATGATCTTGGGTGAATCCGTCGTGATGACTTGGAAATTGTAGCGATTGCCACTTTAGTGGAAGCTCATGTATGATGTGAATTCCATGGTGATTGTTCCTAGAGTGTGTAACCATTCATCTCCCATAACAATGTTACAACCCCCATTCAATGGAAAACATGGTATTAAAAGAATAATCTGTTTTAAAGTGTACATTTTCACATCGACCCCCAAATTAGACCTCCATTCAGAATCATGATATAAATTTTTTGGACTCCATGGATATAGAAATGGGTCTCTTGAGAAGCTCTAAAATGAATAAATTTATGGGTGCTATCATTGTCCAGTAAAGGGATAATTAATTTATGAGGCTTTATATAGATGTAATGTCCCCAATATATCTAGGAAGGGATTTTATGAATTTCTATGTAATTATGTTATGTTTCCACAAATCTTTTTCATTCATTCTACTAAAGAAATTCCGTCAAACATATTGCAAGCATCCTAGATATAGTTGGAATAGAAGAGAATAATGAAATGTTTTATTATGAATGGATACTAAAAAACAAAATCTAATGGATTCTATGGAAGTTGTAATACACCAATGGAAAACACACAATACAAATAAAAACTTGGAATCGTACAGTAGCCTCCCTCCTCAATAGATGAGATCAGACCCTCCAAGTGCCACAATCTCTCCAAGTAGTTCACTACAACCCAAAACTAAAACAAACCCAAGATGAAGATCCAATGAAGATCTTGGATGGATCCTCTCGCCGTATCTAAGGTGTTGTGATATTTCTTTCTAGGGGGTTAGAAATCAAATGAATGGTTAGAACCCACTTATCCAAAGTCTACCAGACAGCTTATCTCGCCGTGGTAAGCCGATGAAGTGGATCGGACGGTATGGATCGGCCAGCGCCCGGGATCAACGAGCGCCTGATGGACCCCCTTGCCTTTGACCTTTAAGGGGAAGTGCAGGTGTCGAGAACATCTCTCCAACGGCCAGATAAAGTAGCGCTTGGGATCAGCGAGGAAAAGGTCATTCGGGACCCCCAACCTTTCTCCCTTTAAGGCGAGGGGTCGAGTGTGTCTGACTTCAAACGTGACTACGATCGCGGCCCGGATTAGCAAACTTCGTATCACAGTCTTTCAGTACGACTGTGTTTAGCCATAGTGGAACCTCCTCCCATCACTTCACTCACTCTCTACCCGCGGTCCTCTGTTGCCATATGTCACCTTATTCATTCTTCCTCTCTGGCCCGCGTGGCCTCCCATTCCGTCCATCCCCCATTCATTGCCCACTTACGCATCCCGTTTGTCCTCATGACCTCTGCAGCTAGGGGTGGTTCCAACTGGGGCAGCCTCTCTACCCTATCCTTCTCCCTCTCGATATCACTCTCTCTCCTCTCCACTTCTGCCACGTGACCCTCAAGGTCATTGCTCCCACCATGACCCATGACCGTCCTTCAAGCTCGTCAGTTGTTCAGATAAGCGAAGGAGAAGTCCTCCTCATCGAAATCTTGAGTTGACCTAATCTTCTCCCATCCCAAAGCCCGATTATTGTGTAGCAGTTGCCGGTGGTTAGACATCGTCTCCGCCATAATAGAAGCGTCCTGTAGCGAAGTAAAAGCACGTCGACTTCACCGAATAATTTGTCGGGGTTGTCAGCGATATGTCGTGGATTTTACCTGATCATTCGGAGATCGAGCTCCCGTGTTGTCGAGAGCCATCACGAGGCTATAAAACCTTCAATGCATTTTCTTAGTTTCCTTGATTAGTTTACAGTATATGTAGGCGTTTTCGCCATTTGTATCTATCGATGGTAGAAGCTAAGCTCCCGACTATATTGTTTTCGATACATTCCACCTGCAGTTTCCTTGTGCATGCCTGCGTGAACAAGGTTTCTTGGTATATAACAGCTTGAGTTCTCCCCTTTTCATCTACGTTTAAAATTACGCCGGCTTGAGGATTCCACGGTAGTGCTACATTGCGACAAAAGGATTTGTTATTAGCGTTAATAGATGCCCTGGTTTTATGTTTGAATGTAAAAGGTTTTCGCGTTTGAACTCATTTTCTTCTTTAATATGTTACATGCAGGATGCGTAATAAAGATCATGGCAGCTCTTCACAAACTCTTTTGCTTTCGCCCTTTATTGCAACTCAACTACATTTGGAAGTGTACTTGGGAGACCTCATTCTTTCATGCATGCTTGGTCTGGTTTTTGAGCTGATGCGATACGATCCTGAGTTCCCTTCCGTTTGATCACCCTCTAAAACAAACCCGTGACATTCATCGATGGGCTTGGTCTGCTCCTTCTAACAGTGAGAATTGACTTCAAGAGCATAACATTCATGGTGCGGGGACGAAGTTGAAAGATTTTCCACAGGCAAAAGCGACAACGATTAAGGCGATTTCGAAGGTGCATTAGATACCGGAACTTGAAGATTATGCGTACTTTGGCGACTCCCAATGACGACTCCATTTGGGAAGAACACATTCTATCGGTTATTGGCTTCAAAGAGGTGAACCTACGAGGTCCTGAAATCACGGTTGCCTCTAGCCACTCTAGGCGAGGATTTAGGCTGTCTTGTGAAGGGGAAAGAAGGAAGCGTGAAAGTTTCTGCCGATGAAATAGGTAATACCCCCTCCCCTTCTATAAGAACTCCATTTTCGGTTTCATTCCCGGTCGTCCTTCACCGGTTTCCCATTTCACGAACTTTGGGGTGTTCTGCTGAGTTTTCTCGCCGATCTATTATGGAAAGAGAGATCCTTGTCACTCCCCTCGAGGAGTTTTTCACCTCACCATTCACTCTCTGAGAGAGAGACCGCATTATATACTCGAGGTCCGCCGGACTCTCTCCGTTCCCAGTCCTCTCTGTGAACACCTCGTTACAGTTACTTTGTTCACACTCCCTTCTCCTCCGAGAGCTCCCCTGTTAAATATCCCTATGGGTAGTTACTAATTCCCCTCTAATAGAATGGATGCCATAGTCATTTCCAGATATGCTCTCGATCCTTCCTTGGCCTTTGAACCCTCTCCCTGCGGAGATTATTTGAAATATATGCCCAAGTTGATTGGAGGGAGACTTCGGCCTATTTGAAAGAGCACACGGCACCTTCTATAGCTATCTTTGATAATTCGAATATTGAAAATGAAGATGTACGGATGAGAGTCTTCGTCGAGCTTAGATGGTGAGGTCAGAAGGTGATTTGGATCTATTCTTTGGGTTGACTCACAGATAAATGCTCTGAGACAATGGGGGATAGAAAAGATTACACATATTACATGACTGAGTTTGGATCCATGAAGAAGAAGCAGGAAGGGGAGAGTGTCTCTGACTTTTCTAAAGATTCAATAAAATGTATAACAAGATTCTATGATAAATCCTAAAGGCCTGCAACCGATTTCATATGCTAAGCCTTTGATCGATTTACGCCTACGTATTGAAAGGAGGAGCCACCTCTTTGCTTTCGGATGCAAGAATCTGACTATAGAGGTAGAGTCAATATATTATTAGCGGCCGAGCCGGTAGAAACAAGGCCGACCAGGACATAAAGAAATGGAAGAGCAGAAGCTTCAACCCAAAACCAACTTCTGGCCCACCTTCTTCCCACCCTCAAGTAAATGGGCTGACCCAGTTGGTGAATGTTTTGAAGAGGAGATGGAAAGAATAAAGATGGAGAGAAGTATAAGGGCCCACCAGAGCATAGAAAATAAAGGAGGATTCAAAGGGCCAAATAATTTTACTCCTCCGGCTATTGCATAAAGAGAGGGAAAGAGAGGCGAGAGATGACCAAAGAATTGAGCCCCACTTCGGAACAATTTTGTGATCAAGAAGAGATGAGCACGGGGCAGAGAGATCAATCTCTAGAAATCACCTCTCCATCTCCCCACCAAATTGACATATGAAAAGAATCTCGCCATGATGGTCAGCTCCATGAACTCAACAAAGCAGACAAAACCAACGGCGGTCGAGGCAGATACAACATGAGGTCCGACAAAAGAGCAGCAACAACTGATGTTCCAGATCAATCCTCTAGAGCAGAACAACCTACTAATGAAGTAGCAGACAACAACAAAGGTAAAAAGGCCCAACCTCACTCCCCTGTCATTCAAATTCATGCTCGAAATTAGAAATCATGAAACCTACATCTTCTTTTAATTTGAGCATGAAATCCAAAAATTAAATTCCGTGCCCCTCGAGTTAATCAAACAGGGAATTCATTAAAAATGCTCCAGAACTGTTAAAATCTGAGAGAGCCACCCGGCCCCTCACCGGACTTTATAAGCCTCGGATGAAGGCTGCGGTGGTCCTAGGTCTATGGTGAAAGGCAGGGGATGATTCATCCCCTCCTTTCACCTCCTGAATATACGACAAAGTATTGCATAGTGCCTAATAATGGATTCGGGGGCCTCCCTTAACCTCATGCCTAAAGCCGTCATGGAAGAATTAGGATTAGAAGTCACAAGAGCCTATCATGACCTCTATTCCCTTTGACTCTAGGAGAGTGCAGTGTTTGGGAGTCATCAAGGACCAGGTAGTTTCCCTGTTTCAGCTACCATGAAAAGTATGATCATGGATATAGTGGTGGCTGATATTTTCCCCAAGTTTGGCATGTTGTTGTCAAGATCTTGGATTAAAGAACTTGGAGGAACATTACAAATAGACCTCACATATTCCACCATCCATATCCGAGTCTTTGGAGGAGCATGGGAATTGTCTGAGGAAAGCCCGACTAGCCTATATATTGTGATGATGAAACAAACCCCACTAATCATCCCATCTATGCTGGACGACTTAGGATCTGGTTCTTTGCCGGTTCACTGATGAACCTGAGACCCCCTTGCATATTAGAAAGCATCACAGTCTTGATCAGGGGATGTTCCCTCCAACCACCTCTGTTTGGAAGATGTTCTTTGATGGAGCTTCTTCCGGTATAGGTCTGATGCGGAGTGAAGTATTCAAATCTCCTTCTTAGGAGATCATATCACTATCATACAAGGATACAGGTTTGAAGCCACCAACAATGTGGCTGATGCAGCTTCGGTTACAGGATTAAGAACGCAAAGAAATGGGAATCAAAGTGGCGTGTTGGGGATGCGAGAAATTAGTTGTCGGCCGGTCAAAGGTGTCTATCGGACCGGGCACCTAGCCTAAAACTTCTGAGGCGAAGCCCGGGATTTAATTGAGAGTTTCTTCCTGGCCTTCAACATCCCTTTCATTCCAAGGGAAGAAAATGCTCGGTGATTTCAAAGCCTTCTCGACTGGTATGTTGAAGCTCTGCTCGTCAGCGATACATCACCGGTAGAGATAAAGATCTGAGACCCTACGTACCCGGAACAATGTCAAACATTGGAGGAATTTGAAGATGATCAGGAGATTGAAAAGTTCCTCCAATCCATCGATGACTTCTGCGCATGGCGCGTGAATTGAGGAACAAGACCACGATTGAAGCGACTACCACCACGAAAATTGTTGAGTCGGGTTCTTGATCATCAGAATCATCCAACTCTAGAGGCAATCTACCCGGTCTGATCCACTAGAAAGATTGTTCAATGGAAATGATGTATATGTAAAGGGCAGAGTTTTGGGTGATGATGCGGAAATGTCTGAATGCAACATAGGCACATCGAGAGAACTACAGTATGTCAAGCTATCGAAAAGTTTGACTAAAGAGCAGAGGATCAGATATACTAGGTTCTTGAGGAATTTGTTGGCGTGTCAGCATGGACCTATGAAGATCTTAAGACATATGACCGCGTCGGTCATTGAGCATAGATCGAAAGAGGAAGATGCAGACCTTTCAAAGCGAGAAAGTGAGGCAAATCAATCCCATTCTTGTTATGGAGAAAGAGGTAAAAAGCTGTTGGATGCCCAAATCATAATCCCTTTGAGATACTCGATTTGGGTAACCAACTTACTTGGTTCCGGTAAGGAAGAGAAGCGGAGAAATCAAACTCGTAATGATTCGAGGAATCTGAACAGGACTTCGAGGAAGGACAACTACCCCACGCCCAACATGGAACACATATTACGGTCCTTGGTGCATCAAGGATATCTATGATTGATGGTTTTTCTGGTTATAATCAAGTCTTGGTCAAAAGGGAAGATCAACTTAAGACAGCGTCCACCACTCCATGGGGCACATTCATGTATGCCAAGATGCCATTGGGGCTGATGAACGCAGGAGCAAAATTCCAGAGGGCGATGGACATTATCCTTTTCATTGGGGAAAAGGATAAGTTAGTGGTGATATATTTAGATGACATGATCTTCTCAAAGGCGACTTTGAGCACCTCCGCCATTTAAAGGAGGTTTTTCTTAAATGTCACAAGTTTGGCCTTTCCCTAAATCCAAGAAATCATTGTTTGCTATGCAAGAGGGGAAGTTATTAGGCCACATAATATCAACAGAAGGAGTCAAAATTAATCCTAGCAGAGTTGAAGCAATACAAACCTTGTCACTCCCTAGATCCAAAAAGGAGGTTCAAGCATTTTTGGGAAGGATTAATTTACTGAGGAGATTTCAAATTTGTTGTGGTGGAAGCATATCAACTGCTCTTTCGAGAAAGGAATCGATCAAAAGAGTCTTTGACCAAATAAAGGAAACGGTGAAGCTCACATTGCTAATCGATTCGAGATTATTCTAAAGAATTCATGATATTTTCTTTGCTTCCTTTGACACAGTAGAAACGGTTCTATTGCAGAAAAACGAACAAGGGAAAGAGCAACCTATTTCCATCTTCAGTAAGGTATTTAGAGATGCAGAAATTAGGTATGAAATCATGGAAAAAACAGGCCTATGCCTTAGTAAAAGCTCTCAAGGCTTTCGGGGACCTATGTCTTGCACTCAAAGGTCATAGCATATGGCCCTTCAACCTCTGTGAAGGACAATCTCATCTGACGACATAGGCGGTAGAAAGAAGTAAAATGGTCGCCAAGATCTAGGGTGACACGGAAATCAAGCCTACCAAGGCGATGAGGGGCAAGGATTGGCCAATCTCCTGGCCGAATCCAATTATAAATCCTTGGAAATCAATTTGATCCATGAACAAACTGAATCATCCGACAGAGGTTCCCAAAGCACTGTACCACAACGGCATGCCCACGGTATAAAGATATCTTATATTTCTTGCAGAAGTTGAAGCCCCCCGATGGAATAGGAAAAAAGCAAAGCGAGGGCTCTAAAGCTTAAGGCGGTCAAATATCTTCGGCCCATCCTCTATTGGAAAGACCCCTAGGGGGTATTACTATTGTGTTTGGACCCACAGCAGGCCTAGAAAGTTACGAATGATTTCCATAGTGGCCTGCGTAGGAGGCCATTATTTTGGAAACCAGCGCTCATAATAAGATTCTCAGTGAGGTACTCTTGGCCCACCACATTCCACGATATACTGCCCGAGGAGATCGAGCTTTGTAAATGTCGAGAAATTTTTAGGGGAAGCGTGACTCAAATCCCTTGCAGCTAAAGCACGTGGTGGTCTGACTCCCTTTCGACAATGAAGTGCGGATTTCATTGGGAAATTCATCCTCCCTCCAGTGAAATTACGTCGATGGATTTTGGCGGTAACCGACTACTTCACTAAAATGGATAGAAGTTGTTCCTACCGGAAGCCGCGTCTCATAAAGTATCATCGACTTCCCTAGAGAACATCCATTTACTAGGTTTGGCTACCCAATACGAAATGCGTCCTAATAGCATACTCTCGGTAAACGGAGCCCACGATCAAATTTTGTGGCAGTTTGGAATTTGTTGATCCATTTCCACCTATCGACCCTCGAGAGCGGCTGGCAGAATCCTCTAATAAAAAGTTTAATCAAGCTCATCAAAAGATTACTGGAGGAAAACAAAAGGGCATGGGACTCAAAGCTCAGATTCGCTTTTCACGGGCCGATTGGGTGACAACAAAGAAATCCTTGGTCTCTCACCCGCTTTAGGCTTGTTTATGGGATCGGGGAAGCGGTTTCCCCATTCAGCTTGCCTTACCTGCGGTAGATCTTCTCCATGACTATGAAGAGGAACCTAATCTTATACTGGGAGGAATTCATCAAATGGTGGAAGTCTAGCAGGTCAGAAAGAAGGTCGAGCGAGCCTACGGTCGTGATCAAGCAGAAGCCTTTGACGAGAAAAAGAAAGAATTTGGGAAGGGTGATCTGGTACTCAAATGGGATGCACCGCCGAGGGCAAAGAGAGGAGCAACACGATGGCGCCCTGCAGTTTGGGCCTTTCAAGACCCTTGAAGCATTTTCCAACAACACTACGAGGTTGCGAGGATCACAGAGAGAGCAGCGAAAGGGATTTTCAATGGCCAGTCAATGGGCATTTCTAAAGAAATGTTTTATGTGAGACGCAGTCGGCTGGTTTTGTATTTTTAAATATTGTTGTTTTATGTTTTGTTTTCCTTTTGACTAATAAGTGACTCCATAGCGCAACAGGCACTAAGTGTGCAAAATGGTTCTTAGAGCATCACGGGGACGAATATATCCCCAGCAAAGGAGCGGATGTTAGTGATATTTACTAGGGGTTAGAAATCAAATGAATGGGTTAGAACGCTTATCAAAGTCTTAAGGCAACATGTAGGTGGTATGATGAAGCGAGGATCCGGACCCACGTCTGGATGTGCCCGGATCAACGGCGCCGCAGTGAGTCAGGACCCCTTGCCTTTAAACCTTTAAAGTCGAATGTTTATCTCCGACGGTCCAGGTGAGCGCGCCCGGATCAGCGGCGGAAAAGGTCATTCCGGACCCCACCCGCCTTTCTACCTTTAAAGGGGTCAGTGTTGATACAACTGCCATTACGTCGCGGCCGGATTAGCAATTTCAGCGTAGCCCGCGGATCTTTCAGTGACCGTGTTTAACCATGGTGGACCCTCCTACCGTCACTTCACTCACTCTCTACCCGCTGTCCTCCGTTGCCATATGTCACCTTATTCATTCTTCCTCCCTGGCCCGCGTGGCCTCCACTTCCGTCCATCACCCATTCGTTACCTGCCACGCATCCCCGTCTGCCCACATCAGCCCCTCGCCTAGGGGTGGTTCCAGCTCAGACGCCCCTCTACATGACCTGTCATCACCCCTCTCTGATATCACCCCCGCTCCTCTCCACTTCTTCCACATACCCCTCAATGTCATTGCTCCCACCATAACCCATGACAGTCCTTCAAGCTCGTCAGTTGTTCGGATGGCGTGAGGAGAAGTCCTCCTCATCGAGAAATCTTTGAGTTGGCCTAATCGCTTTACCCATCCCAAGAAGCAATTATTGTAGCGGTTGGCGGTGGTTGAACATCGTCTCCGCCATAATAGGAGAGTCCGGAAATGAATTAAAAGCACGTCGACTCACATGCAGAAGGACAATCCGAAATATGATAGCATCTGTCATAGGCGCACTATTATCCTGAGTCTGCATGGGCACACTGTCAGAAGACATGCAGACGCAAAGCCTTCAATGCATTTCTTGGTTCAGCCCCATTGATTAGTTTGAGTATATGAAGGTATTTTAGCCATTTTGTATCTATCGATGGTAGAAGCCCGAAGCTCGGGCCCTATATTGTTTTTGACCATTCTCACGGTTCCTTGTTATGCCTCACATTGTTTGGGATTTCTTGGTATGTAACAAGCGGAGTTCTCTCCCTTTTTCCATCTGTTTTAGTCTATGCGGCGAGGATTCCGCGGTAGTGCTACGTTGACAAAGGGATTTGTTGTGGTGGTCGTGCTTCTGGTTTTATGTGTTTGAATGTAAAGGGTTTTTTGCGTTTGAACTCATTTCTTCTTTAATACATTGCATCTGGGATGTGTAATGAATCGCCAGCTCTTCTCGGCATTGACTCTTCCACCCTCTCCCTTTGTGCAACTCTTGTTTGGGTGTGCATAGAACCTCCCTTTCGATCCATGCATGCTTGATGCGGTTTTACGGTGATGCGTCGATCTGATTTGGCGGTGTCGTGCCCTCTGGTTTTTATGTGTTTGAATGTAAAAGGTTTTTTGCGTTTAAACTCATTTCTTCTTTAATCGGTTGCATACCGGATGTCTGTAATAGATCATAGCGCTCTTCTCGCGTGACTCTTCCACCTGCTCTCCCTTTATTGCAACTCACTGTTTGGAGTGTACGCAAGACCTCACTCGTCCATGCATGCTTGGTCTGGTTTCTGAGCTGATGCGATACGATCCTGAGTTTCCTTCCATTTGATCACCCTCTAAAACAAACCGTGACATTAAATCTGATGGGCTTCGGGCTCTGCTCCTGCTAGCAATCCAGGAGTGACTTCCGAACGCCAACAGGTGGATATTTAACAACCAAAACTAAACGTACAGTGGAAGGGGTTTTCCCAAAATCCCAACAAAAATGTTGTCTACAAGAGCACTCAATAATATATCAAATCATCATAATGAGAAGTGAGGGTTTACCCTTATTTAATACTTTTCCAACCCATTCTAGATCCTTCCTCCATCAATCCTTCTATATATTTCCCCCTTTTGGCCAAATCAAATGTAACTGCTAGAATTTTCCCCTCTTTTTCTTAATCAAATATAAACCTTGTTTCCCCTCCAATTTTCACTTTAGGATTAAAAGTCAATTTAATAATAATTAAATAACTTATTAATCTAAAGTTACCTTAGTTTCCCTAATGTCACTTTAAAAATATAATATCTCCTAACTAAGTGACATTAAATTACCCCATTTTCACTCCAATTTCTCCACTGACAAGCCACGAGAGTCCCTTCTACTACAAAAATGGGTACATGACAAGTCCTCCCTTCCGAAATATTGCTTTTCCTCAAGCAACGCCATCATGACCTGAAGTTTTGTTGGCTAATCTAGACCGAAACTAAAAATGATACCAGGATCCCAAACCACCCTATAAGATGTGAATCATCCTCTTCTCAAGGAATGGTCCAATAATGTATTGACATAAGAGGCTTCCTGAAAACCACCAAAAATAAAGTCCACTTGGTGTTGCAATAACTTGATCAACCCATCAATGTACTACTATGATAGGGAACCAAAATCATGAGAGAAAAGTTTCCTCCATGGCAACTGCTACATTGTCTCCTACTAAAATCCCAGGGTCCCAATCTATCCTCGGAAAGGAACCTCCATGCTAATGTTGTGCTACTCGGATCATAGTCAACTGATCATTTTCCCACTCTACATCCACAAGTTTTAATTCCTCAAAGGATCGCATCCACTATAGGGAATCATACCCATCCAATGTATCCCAACTCTAAAATTAGATATGATGGAGAAGTCTATGTGGTCATCCACTGATAGGGAATCTAATACACCTCATCTCCAAGTGTCAAAGGGAAAATTCCTAATAATCCAAAACCCCCAGGCTGCTACAATCACCCAAGTACCATCCTAATAATCCTCCAACATATCATCCATAAAGTCCCTAAACATAAGAACCATGTAGATGGGAAACTTTCCAGGATCCCAAACTAGCCTATATGTTATGAATCATCCTCTCCTGATAGCACTGGTATGTAAAGAGATAATAAAAGAATCCACTTGATTGTTGTTTATAATCCAAGAAATCATAAGCTAGATAAACTCAATCAACTCCTCAGAATATTGATCCTCCAAACAACCACTCCTAAGGTTCCCTAAAGTAAACTCTAGAAAGTCAAATTCGATGCTCTCCTCTCTGATAATGGATAAATGGTCAAACAATGTGATCCAAGGGTCCCAAACTAGTCCTATAAAAATACCACCATGTTGATGCTACACTGCTATGATCATCACCATCAAACCAATGTACCCAGTCTGGATCCTCCTCTTATGGAACCCCAATCTGATATACTAGGAGGGATTGAGACCACCATCATGAATCCTCCTTGAAAAAGGTGTCTCAATGAAGTATAAGTATAAAAATACATGGCCTTCCTCGAGCCTTTCCTTCCAAATAAAGTAATTCTCTACCTCCCCTCTATTGACATCCCAAAAATAAAGTAGACCAATCATTGTCATGGCTCTGTTAATCATCATCATCAGAATCAATTTATCACTCAAATGAATTCTCGGATCCCACCACCAAATTGGAAGTCCACCACTCCTAATACCTACTAGCTGTCATTGTGTTATTGAAGTCAAAATGAGACAAGTCCCTAATATTCCATCATCTGGTGGAGACCAAGTACTAGGAATAAAATTCGTGCCTACTAATATGTTCATATCCTACCAAAATGCACCAGGAAATATGTTATCTTGATCATCGTCAATGTACTCAAGTAATTGGTGGAGTCTAAATACCTCCCTGGAAAGTACCCCTATAATATTTGGTGTCTCCTACTCATATGAGTACCCAAAATTCCCTGTCGAAGGAGGATCACACATCATATCTCTAAGTGGGGGCTCAGGGGATACAAGTGTGTGATTTATGTAGTGGATAATACCATCCACCACTCTATCAGTGGGAATATTTTTGAACTAACCCAATATAATATGGATCTCCTCTATGCTCTGACCATATAGTAAAAAAAAAAGAACTCTGACATGTCTATAATCCTACCTGTCTGAATCAATTGAGTACTCCACTTCCATCCAAATATATTGTTGGCATCAAAAAATGGAGTTATATTCCATTTTCACTTCCTATAAGACTAGAAAGTGTAAGGTGCACTGGTCAACCCCAATGGTATGACCAAGGACTCAAGGTGACATATAAGAGTGATCATGTGGATATATTTCTCTCTATACCTAATTTGGTTATATCCCACTAAAAGATCCATCTTTGAGGGATATACTTCTCCATGAGGCTCTTCCATCCACTCATCGATCCTAGGTGAACCAAACTCAATGATATTTATGAACTCTATCTAGAGGTTAGGCTGAGGGAAACATCTCAAAAACCTATTGCATACCATTGTACAATGTCATATGATGTTGTATCCCACTACACACCATTGTATCATCATGTACCATCATGTATCCTATATGTGCTATTGTATCAATCACTCTAATAATATCAATTGAACCTGGATCCCAAAGTGATGTATCCACATATGTTCTATATGGAGTTCCCTAATCATCTATTGGTCCATAAGTAATTTGATCAACTACCATGTATGTATCTAAGCCTTGATCCAAAAGAAACAAATCATGATCCCTGGAATGCACATGATCAAAACCCTTTGTGTCTAAACTCTCCTACAACCTTGAATACTCCTCATGTGGACTTCTCACAAGAGGCTCCTCTCTTAGATCACGAGTGCCACTCATCCACTCATTTGTCATTTCCACCAAATATGATGAAGTATCTACTACTTTCAACAATAAGGAGCATGCCAAACTAAGCTGGTAACAAAGATCCTCAATATCCCTGTCCTTGTCTTCAATGAAATTAAGAGAAAGGTCCCTATCCATGAACAATTTCAAGTAATCATATTTCATCTTCTCTAGTGCTTCTTTGATGATGCGTAATTGGGCAATAGTGATCCTATCTATGACTCCTTTTTGTCTCTCCTCCATCTAAGCTTTCCACATAATATCTTCAATAAATTTTTGAGTACCATCTACCCTTGTCAACACCTGCACAATCTGCTCCTCCTTGACCAATAATTGGTCCTCCAAACTCTGTCAAGGTACAATAACATCCTCCTCATCATCAAAATCATATGGTGTTGAATCATCATCAAGCATAGGTGATATCACACTTACACTACCCACATCATAAGAATCATACATGGTGAAGGTTATGGTATCCTCAACATTGGTTGATTGAAACATGTCATCATCAGATGTTGCATCCTCTTACTGTGTTGATTCATCAGAGGTATATCCATCTAACACACTAGTCTCATCAACCTCATCGGTTAGTTCTGATGATCTCTCATAGGATGTTGTTTTTTCTTCCTTTATGAACACATCCTCCTCATGGATAGATGCACACTTGTCACCTGTCCTTCACACTCATCCTTCAATTTATACCCTATTATTTCCAAGGAATCCTTGGTCTAAAAAATATTCCAATCCCCTTTCTTGATGGTGATTTAATCCTCTAATGATAGAACCTCGTGGGTCTCCTTATAGAGCTTCTCATACTGATCCAAGATCTTTTCATCGATCTGACTTATTAAATAATTGTATTTAATGAGTATAAAATGGAGTGCACCATAAAGAAGGAATAACTCAATAATGAAGATACATATGCATCAGATCTAAACACAAAAAACTTGATAACGGAGTTCGTCCCTGGTCGACTATGTCTCTAGTTCCTTCTCTCAAATGGGTAGGCCTTTTTATTAACTTAGAAAAATAATTTGGTAAAATACATAAGCATACCTCATTCTTGAGTTAAGATGCATAAGCTTTTCTCATATCAAAAAGTAGGCAACACCACTAAATTGATGGCATTGAATTACCCAAAAATGACTATCTCCACACCTCGATCTGAGTTTGGCACTTCCAGTCCCTTGAGAAAATTTGTCTCAGTTTTCATGCCTATAGTATGCATTAATGACTTTCCTTTTCATCATTTTCCATGCCCTGGTATGACCTATCGCATGCCCTAGTCTCCCCCCTGTGCATTGGCAGAACCACTTTTTAAATTAAAAAGGGGGAGGACTTACCAACTTGGTTGTTTGGCCCAACGATTGATGGTGATATTATTAGGTACTTGTATTGGGGGAGGTCCCAGGGTCAAACCCACGAGCCTCCTCCCTTTGGATTGTTTGTTTCAAACCGTGGAAGGTGCCTTCAATAACTTTCGAAATGACTATAGATTTGGCAGAGTGTTGTTTTTCTAGTCTGATATGATGATATTTCTGATAAAAGTGGTGGATTGGGGCCAACCCCACCAATATATTTTTCGGTTAATGTCCCTCATTGGTTGTTTTCCCACTTCCACATGGCAACCCATGACTAGGCCATGTGTTCGCCTACCATTGGGCCACATCACCACTCCTGTACCATCAGTGACACACCATCCCTCCTTTTCTTTCATCTTTTCACATCATCTAATAGGTGGTTTTATAGTATGCCACGTGGTTGTATGGACTTCCACGTGGAACCTTCTCATTGGTCCATGGATTTTACTGAAAAAGTCCAAAAATGAGTGACACGTGGCATCCTCTGGTGCTGCCATGTCATCATGTTGATTTCATGATGACATCAGCGTGACAGTGTCATCCTCTGCATGTGCCACGTACCCTATACATAGGATGATGTCATCCATACTGATGTTGACGTCAGTAGTACAAATGTTGACTCATCCCTCTTGATTGGGATAGGTTGACCAAAACTTTGACCGCAAATATCTTTTGATCCATAAATTCGTTTGACGAACCGTTTATGTCGTTGGAAAATCTTGCGATGCGCTCTTCACGATGATGCCAATTTCACTGAGTTTTGAAGACTTTGAATGTTTTTACCTTTCTCTGTATGATGAGGCCATTATGAGATTCCTGAGTTGCTTCTGTGAATTCTAAGTTATCCTTAGTCTCCTTTGGATCCTTTTTGGATCACTCCTTCCCACTGAGAGAATTTTTTACCACCAAAAGATTTCATCAATCAAGAAATAAGCGAGGGAAGAGTTCCCTCACCTTGTCCTTCTAAATCCATTTTTCCTTTCTTGGATGTGTTCCCTTTAAGCCTACTTGAATATAATCAACATCACGCCTGCATGAAGTCCTCATCCTTCTTTCCAAGGTGATATCTTCCTTCAAATATTCCAAGTGCTCAGGAGAAAACTCATAAACTGAAGGTATTTAAACTTCCTCACCTTGATCCATGATCATGGGAGGCTCAAAACATTTCAAGTTTTCTACATTTACAACTAATTAGATATGCATATAAAGTGGAATATCTAGATGAAAATCATTGGTACCGCTTTTCTCCAAAATAGTGATTGGTCCATATCAGATGGGCTTGATTTTATTTCCTTCACCCTTCAATCTCTTCTTGTTGATGTGAAGCCATACCTAGTCTCCAACCTGGAACTGATGATCAACCCTGTGTTTGTCATACCGAGCTTTATATTGTGCTTTCCATTTCTCCAACTTTTCCCTGACTACTTGGTGTAGCTGTTGGATCCTCTGAATGAACTTACAGGCTCCGTATTCATTTCTTTCTTCATTTGCATCGACATCTCTCCCATACATCAAGTCCGAAAGGATATTAGGAAAATACCCAAAACTTTTCTCGAAAGATGAACAGTGAGTGGAGGATTGTAAGGCTCGATTGTAAGAATGTTGTACATAGGGTATCTATTCATCCCATAATATTGGATGTTTGTTGTAGTATCCTCGAAGAAAACGTACCACTGTTTGGTTAACAACCTTTGTCCATCTGTCATTTTTTGGATGGAAAGTAGTGCTCCTCTTCAACTTGGTGTCCATCATTCTCCACAACATTGTCAAAAAATCCCCAAGGAATTGAGTATCTAAATTTGAGATAATGGATGTGGGTAACCCAAAGTGAACCCAAAAATACTGAAAGAAGAGATTAGCAATTTTCTCAGCAGTGATCGACTTTTTACATGGCATCAATATACACATCTTGTTGAACCTATCCACTACAACATACAAATAGTCATGACCCCTTTTCGACATTGGTAAACCCCCAACAAAATCCATGGAGATAATTTCCCATGGATGGGATGGAACAAGAAGTGGTGAGTATAGCCCCAATTTTCTATTAGTGGGCTTACTAGTAGAACACATCACACAACCCTTTACATATTTAGTTACAATTTCTTTCATCTGAGGCCAATAACAAAATCTCTGTAGATGAGCCATAGTTTTTCCTACCCCAAAATTCCTAGACACAAGAGAAGTGTGAGTTCTCATATTACATGGACTCGTTCACTTGTAGGAATACATAACTTTCCAAGATGGTAGAGTAGTTTTCCCTACAGACAATAGTTCTCTACTTGTGCACCATGGGTTATCTTCTCAAATAATTCTTTAAAATCTTCATCAATGGCATATTATTCCACATATCTATCATTATATAAAGAAGCATTCTTATAAATAATATAAGCAACAATAGGAGGTATAGAAAGCATATCAACTACCTTGTTCCTTGTACCCTTTTTGTATTTGATTACCAAATGAAATTGTTGAAGAAAACCCATCCATCTGTAATTTCGAGATTGTTGCATCTTGGTTTATGCTTGGAGTTACTGTAAGGGTTGATGATCTATATGTATGATTGTTTCCTTCCATAACAAGTAGTGCGTCCATTTCTTTATTCTTTGAACTAAAGCATACAATCCTTTATCATATGTAGGATATTTAACAACAACTTGGTTAAAATTTTCAGAGGGTTAATATATAGGCTTACGATATTGCATCAATATTGAGCCCATGGTGTATCCACTAGCATATGTCTCGATCTCGAAAGGATGTTGAATATTATAAAGTGATAATACTGGTTCGGTATTGATATTTTTCTTCAAAGTGTGGAAAGATTTTTGTTTCTTTCCTCCCCACTAAAAAGTGTTATTCACACTGGTTAAGGAATGAAAAGGAGTTGCAATAAGATATAAGTTTGAAATGAATCTCCTCCAGTAATGGAATTCACCTAAGAAGCTCTGTCCTTTGGTTACACTTTTGGGCTCAGGCCAATTTACAATTACATCAATCTTGTAAGGATCAATTTTCAACTATACTCCTCCTACAATATGACGTAAGTACACAAGTACAATCTTACTAAATTCACATTTGGACAATTTTACATACAAATTTTCCCTTTGCAAAGTATCCAATACTTTCTTTACATGCCTTACATGTTCATCCCAAGTCCCACTAAATATAAGAATGGTGTCTAAATATACAATCAAAAAATCATCTAGAAATGGCCTGAATACATCATTCATCACACAGATAAATGTTGTCAGAGCATTACAAAGCCAAAACAACATAACTAACCACTCAAACAATCCTTGTTTAGTTTTAAAGGCATTTTTCCTTGCATCCTATTCTACAACCCTGATATGATGGTATCCACTATGCAAATCCAACTTAGTCAAATAAACAACATTCTTTAATTGATCAAGTAAATCATCTATACGAGGAAGAGGGTATGGATTTTTCACTGTGATTTTATTTAAGACTCAGTAATAAACACACATTCTCCATGTGTCATCCTTATTTGAAACCATCACGATCGGAGAATCACAAGGATATGAACTAGGCTTGATGACTCCTTGGTCCAATAAACCTTGTACCTGATTTTTGATCTCTATCATCTCTACAACTGACATCTTGTACATGCAAAAATTAGGAAGAGGAGAATCATACTGAAGATGTATTTCATGTTGGATTTCCCTCTTATGAGTTAATCCATCTGGTTCCTAGAAAATATCACCATACTTAGAAACAATATCAAATAATTCTTTCTTATGAGAAGGATCACATCCTTGGACATCCTTTTCCCTTACGACCATGAGTACATATCTCTTATTAGTGTTTATGAGTCTCTTCATTTGTAATACACTAACAAGTGTTGTGTTTACCCTCATGTTGTGGGATATAACAATATATTCCACTTCCCCTTTAGTAATGTGATATTTTTTCTCATGACGAAAGAAGATTGCTTTTCTATCATAATGATAAGGACTCCCTAGCACTATGCCACATATATCAAGTGATACAACATCCAAATCCACTTCATTAATCAACTTTGAAGCAATAGAAAATCTGACCCTACATTGCTTGGTGACATTAAGTTTTTCTTTATCACATACCCAACCAAGAGGATAAGGCTTTGGATGTGGTTTAGTTTCAAGACCCATCTTTTTGACAAGTGCTTCAGATATCAAATTTACTTGGGAATTTGGATCAACTAATGTATCTATCTTAGTGTTCTTAGATACAAATCTTATTGGAAATAATTCATTCCTCTTTCTTTCAACATCATGAGATTCATTATTGTAATTTGAACTAGCATGAAGGGAATATTTACCTTGTACTGCAATCATTGTGATCTTTCCTTCGTCTCTTGAATCAGAACCAAGATCTTGTTGCACTGTAGCAACGATATTTGTCTTCCCCTCTCCACCAAACTGTTTTAGTCTCTTCTCTAAATTTAGTTTCCAACAATGTTCATCATCATGAACATTCTTCTTGCAATGAGTGAAAGATGGTTTTCCTTCTTCCCTCTTTACTGTGGCTGCCTTTTTTTCCTTCCTTTTAAACTTCTTAAACTGCTTATGTGGGAGATTGGAAGCTTTCTTTGTAGGATATTCTTGAACATGCTTTCCCTTGTTCTGAACGTGAGTCTCTTGCACACAAACTTCATCAATACTGGTGGGGTTAAATAATAGTAAATTATGATGAATATAATTGTGAAGTGCGCCAACATGCTTCATTAAAGTTTCATAAGAATACAAAGATATGTTTAATGCAAGATATTTGTTCCTAAATTCTTCCATGAAACTTTGTACAATTTGACCTTTACTTTGTCTTAAATTTTTCCATTCCATCATTGCTTTATGTAAATAACCCAATGGATAAAATTTCTTCCTTATCGTTGATTTAAATTCCGACCATGAGGAAACAATATTACCACACTTACTTTTGTCCTGAATTTTTGTCTCCCACCATACGAGAGCAGTGCCTTCCAACCAAAGAGAGGCCAATTGCAATTTAACTTCCTCTTCATCAATTTGTTGAACATGACAATATACTTCAACCTGTCGGATCCAACTATCTAGATTTTTAAGATTAACATCTCCATTAAACATAGGTAAAGGAAATTTTACATCAAGATTTAAGAATGGTTTCTTAAAAGAAGATTTATGGCTATAATGATGAGAATTATGAGAATTGTAACACCCTTGTTTCCCCCATATTGTAATTAACCATTAATCATAATCACCATGACATGGCATGAGAACAATGTAAATGTATTATTGTTTAGATTGACAATAAATGAGTGTAAGGGTAAATCCTTGACAATACTGACCATGATATCACTAGAGGAAAAATGTGAAAACTATAAGAGAGGTTTCATTATATCGACTGACCGCAAATTTCCCAAGGAGGAATCAATTAATGAAGAAAGGACCGGTGGTTGAACCATCAACCAACCCCGTGAATGGAAGCATGGTCTAGTTGAAGAATGTCATCCCGAAGTACCACAGGGTCATCTAGACCCAAAATGACTCGATTTTTCCTTCTAACAAAAGGAACAATATAGGAGGGATGTGAGTACAAGGAACGTAAGGGAATAAAGAGAAGAATGGAGAATGCAAGAATCTCTCTATCTGAGAACAAGAAGAAGGCCACGATCTTGGTGTTGAGGAAGCATCTGATAAACCTCATCGAGGTCATGACAGAGGAGAAAAATATCTGAGAATATGCAAAGAATGGGACTTGATAAGAAGACCGTGAGCTTGGTGATGATGAAGCATCTGATAAACCTCACAGAAGATGTGAAAGAGAAAGGATCATTGAGAATTGGCATAAATTCTCTAGTGATATCATGGCTTGGAATGGGGGTGGCCAAAGTGCTAAGAATGAATTCCTTTGAGCCTATGGTTGGGTGGAAAGGCTAACACCCACATTCAGTTAGTTGGTTGCAACCTGCAATAGATAAGTATTATCATATCTTGTGTAATTGAATTGTAACTGTAAATTAAGGTTGGATATCCTATGAATGTTTTAGGGACATACATGATTTCTTAGTGGTTTTACTGTATCCCTTTAACTATGGTTGATTGTGTTTTTAATAAACTAAGGATATATCTGGCTTGTACATGTAAATGCTTGAGCCCCGTGGTGGTTCAAATTAAACTAAATGAAATGTGGGTTCGTCGACCTTGGGCACAATTTCACGTGTGCATGCCGACACTCCCCATAATTATAAGTCTCTAGGAGGAAGGATTTTGTTAAGCTCATGAGATAGAGTGTAAAGCATGCGACAGTGCCTAAGTCCCTCATAACTGATGAAGCTCGGGAAGGATAGTGAGGTTCAAGCCTTGAAAGGGGAGATATTTTCGTTTGGAAGATGAGGAGAAACGATCTGTTCGGGAGTATCCATATGACTAGGGTCTAGGAAACCTACGTTAAGTCTGAAAGAAGATAAATATTGATGGCTTCGAATCTTCGTAAGCTTGAAGCCCTGGGATTTCAAACTTCATAATTGTCAAAAATACCTGAATGTCAGAGTCGTGAAAGGTTGTGAGTCATTGATCTAGGGAGTTTGTTGGGGCCCCTTCTCGACTATATAATCATCTAGTAGAAAGTTTCATGTATGGTACTTCGACGAAGTTCCACTTCAAGAGAATGGATATACTATAGCATCAAACTCCACAAATGCCGAAGTTGCGAAATATACCTTGGTTGTTAATCGCCAGGAGGCACGTGGAATCTGATCGTGTCAATTGGAAGAAAGTGAGTGAAAGAGGGTGAGAAATCTCGAAGTCATGGGAGTTGGAGAAGATCTGGTTCATCCATTGGTGAGGACAGGTGTCACCATATCCTACACTTCGGAGAAAGATCACTTTATAGAATTAAAGGTGCAAAGGAATGAAGACTTCTGAAGGCTAGAGTCCCGAAGTTGTCTTAGTCATCCATTGGCAAGGGACCTATGGCAGGAGATCTGCCAGTTCAGAGGAAAATTACCTCGAATAAAAGTGAGGGCAGAGTGTGCAAAACTCTTGAGGCTCGAATTAACAAATTCCATCGTAACCATCGATCTGGGAAGGACACACATCACCAGATCATGTATTTCAAGGAAAACATAAGTAGGAAGTGGATAATTGATCGGAAGCTGTCCAAATATCTAAAGGTAAGAAGATAAATCCTAGCTGTCAATTGTGTGGACATGTGGTGTCATATCTATCACTTTGGTGATAGACCACTTCGTGAAAATTGGAGAGTGAAGTCCCAAAGGTCAAAGGCCCTGGAGGCCAAAGCACTAAAATCCATCGGCGTCATCCATTGGAGAAGGATGTGTGGGAGAATATCTGTCATTTCAAAGGATTGACACTCCGGGATAAAGAGGAGAAAAGGGGCATTGATTACAAGTCACACAAAGTGGAAAAAAAGGACAATCTCAATCATTGATCGAGGCGAGCACATAACGCTCAATATGTAGCTTCAGATAGAAGTACTTTGGGGGAAAAATGTGTTGGAGTGCTTGGAACTTCAGAAGATGAAGTACTGAAGTAGATCACAGTCATTAGCTATCAGAGGAAGCACGAACCGTAGATCTGAATACAGGTGATTTTGTTGGTTCGAAGTTTGGGTAAAAAGGGATCATCTTCATCCAAAACAGTCGAATCTCGAATTTGTGAAGGGGTTGGCCTAAGGTTATAGCTCGTGGACATATTGAAGAAGATCCTAGCCAAAGGAGGGTTGATGAAGTGACCGAGATTCTGGGAGTCTTGGACTTTGGGATTCCAGAGGGTTTGGGGTGTAGTATGGTAGAGAGACCAAAAGGCCCGAAGGTCGGAGCCATGTGGCAATCTTATGGGACTTCAAAATTTTAGAACTTTGGGTGGTCTCACACGTAGATAGAAAAGAAGAGTGAAGTGTTGAAGCATCAAAGTGTTGAATTCCTCCACAACTGATATATGAGAAAGAGATTAAGTCCAGTCATGGCATCGGATGGTGGATGGTATTCCACCATGGAGGAAGGAACTTAGAAAGAACACATGTGAGGTGGACCCACATGTGCACCATGTGGCCCTCGATTATTGAACGCCCGAAGAAATTTGGGAAGCCATAACTTGCAACCCAAAGCTCAGATTTGAGCCTGGTAGCAGTCATTAGAACACTACAGGTGAGTAAAAGAGGATAAATACCCCAGACAAAGGATCTGATATGCTAAGGAGAGTGCAATTTTGATGCCCCATCCCTATGAAAGTTACTCAGGGGTTAGGTGTGTTAAAAATTGGTATCATAGCAAGGAAACAACACTTGGTTTTCTTGGGCTCATGCATGAGTCGTATGAAAATATTTTTGGAGGACTGTAAGGGGTAACACCCTATCTTACCCCATTCCTAATAGGTTCAGTCAAACCTCTACCAAAGGGAGGAATTAAATCTGTAGTTGTTTATAGATGTTTTGGAAATTTCCACTCTGTGTTGGTAGAGTTTCAAAATAAAGAAGATGACTTCATTGTGCAATTGTATGTTATGTTGTAGAGTCATAATATTTTGTTACCAAGGTTAAGATGAGCATGTGGAGAATATTACTTCCAAATATAAATTTTCTACATAAATTCCTTAAGCAGAAGGATGTATATTAAAATACAGTTTGGATTTTACCCAATGAGATTGAATCATTCTAGT
>SNQJ01S0019699.1:88472-101851 GCA_010110895.2 Picea sitchensis
ACCAGAGTAGATTGATGTTTACGTATAACAGCCTTACAGATCTCTCAGACATTGCTTCACTTCCAGCGAGCCTGTTCAGTACCCCGATGAAGTTGTCTGACCCTTTTTTACTGAATTTATTTTCACCACTTCGAAAAATATTTATGCGTTTAAACACTAAGACGAGGGAAATCATTTCTGAATTTCCTTTCACCACCTGTCTCAGTATTTACTTTTAAAACATGAAGATGGGAGCAATCAGTTTATATCAGGGTTGAGATCTGTGTAATATTTTTTATCAAAGGTCTGTCAACTTATTTTGATTACTCGGTATCAACCTTCCTTTGACCCTCACAAGACCTTTAGTTCTTAGGGAGACAAGGGAGAATAATAAAATTTTAAGGAACATCCTGTTCAAGCAAGCTTTGATTTTTCGGACACTATTGAAAAACCTAGGAAAGTTAGGATCGCTATAAACGTTCCTTAGCTTAGCAGAGGATCAAGTAGTTGTGAAGACCAACTTTCTTATTAAGATATTCCTCGGAATCCCTGAGGTTTGAAACGAAAAATATTTATCCCTTCCCAAAGGTTTGGGAAGATAGTGACTCACTAAAAGTTAGGGCCAAATATAGACAGAAAACAAGGCAGCAATTAAATGGTTTAATATAAAAATGGTCACAACAGTTCTAGACTAGTTTTCGAATGCATTTGGGAACAAATATTATGACTGACTGCTTTTGGTTTAACATATTCATTCAAATTTAGTTTGAAGATCAAAGCCAAAAATAATCCTGTTATCTAACCTTTTATATTGCAATTTGAATAATATTACCTTAGATTGCTTAAACAACCTTTCATGACCTATGTATCGAGAAAAATCACCTCTGTCTTTTCAATTTCCTCATGGACTATGAATTATCTTATGTATCACTTGATTTATGTTGTTCTATTATCCACACTGGCCTGCACATTATTTTTTTCTGTTAGCTTCGTCTAAGGCTGGAATCCTGCAAAAACGAATAAAAATCTGATTTGAAAATGTGTTGAAAGTTTAAGAACGAAAACCAAAAATTAAAAATAAATGTTTGAACAAAAACATACATATGTACAAAAACTCATAATAAACTTTATTTATTTACAAATATATATATATATATATAATTTTTTATTTTTTATTTTATTTTCTTTTCTATCCGACGATTGTCACGTCATGTAGTGCTTTAGATATCGCCCGTTGACAGGGGCGCTGATAACTTCTCCATCAATATTTTCCAGAAGAAAGGAATTCTTTCCTTCTGGAGCCGAGACTCTGAATGGTCCATACCACAGGTGATCAAATTTTCCATGCTTCGCGGCTTCTTCTCTTCTCATATCCCATCTTAACACCAAGTCACCTGGGAGGAACTCTCTGTCCTTTGCCTTGAGATCGAACAATTCTTTCATATCGTCCTGGTATTTCTGCATTTTCTCATCAACCTCCACTCTGAGCTGTTGAACCTCAATCAACTGGTTAATTCTCCTGGTTACATGATTGGGTTCTTCGTTCTGATCCTGCCATAATTTTATCACTGGCAACGCTAAGTTTATAGGCAGAACTGCCTCGGTCCCATAGACCATCTGAAATGACGAAATGTCGATAGACCCTTTAGTGCTAACACGGTTTTCCCACAATGCGTTTTTCAAATGTACATGCCAGGACCTCTTGTTTTCATTCAGTACTTTTTTTATCACGTTCACCAGGCTCTGGTTAGATGATTCAGCCAACCCATTTCCCTGAGGGTAATAAGCAGTGGAATGGTCGAGAACGATACTGTACTTCTGGCAGAAGTCGATCATAGCCATGGATTTGAAGGCCCGGGCGTTGTCGGTAACAATCTTTCGGGGACACCTGAATCTCGACAAGATGTTATCTTCCAAAAAGTCAATCACCACGGAGTCTGTTGCCCTTTTGGTTGGAATTGCTTCCACCCACTTTGTCAAATAATCTGTGGCTGTTAAGATCCACTTATGCTGAGCACTGGAATGGGGATTAATTTTCCCTATGAAGTCTAATCCCCATTGTTGAAATGGGGTTTCAATTTTGACTGGAACGAGTGGCAGTGCAGGGAGTTTTTGCTTACCAGCGAATACTTGACATGAATAACAGGCACGCACTTTGGCATTGACGTTCGAAAATAGTTTCTTCCAATAGTATCTGGCCCTCGGGATCTTGTAGGCTGTGGCTCTCCATGCATGGTGTCCTCCACAGATTCCTTCATGAAATTCTTCTATGACCCATGGAGTTTCCGACTCAATCAAACAGACTAGTAAGAACCCGAGTGGATCCTTCCATAATAGTTGATTTTCGGAGATGCAATATTTTACAGCATGAAGTTTCAAAGTTCTGCATTTGGTTGGTGTTAGTCCATCCGGACATTTCAGGTTCAACAGATAGAAAATTATATCCTTATACCATCTTGACGACATGAATTTTTCTTCAACCTTCCTTGGATGTGTCTGGTCATCCGGCTCTCGCAAATGTGTGCCTCCGTCTTCCCCTTGCAGGCAATTGACGTCAAGAGCCCTAAGGTTTGAATCAGCCAAGAGTTTGGCCAGACCTTGTCCCTTTATCAATTTAGTAGGCTTGACTTCCAGATCAAATTCTTGTATTTTAGCGAGCCAACGTCCTCGTTTTCCATCACTATCTAGCTGTACCAATATATCTTTCACAGCACTGGTTGGTACGTACGCGATAATTTTTGAATGCAGGACGTAAGTTCTGAATGCTTTAAGCGCTTTCACCATTGCGTACGCCTATTTTTCTATTATATTATATTTTAGTTCGACATCTCTAAGGCTCTTGCTAAAAAATGTGATCGGGCGTTCAAAGCCTTCAACATCTTTTTGCAGTAATACCGCGGCAATAGTATGTTCAGAAGCAAACAATAAGATGAGGAAATCTTTCAAGTAATCTGGGCTTGTTAACACAGGTGCTTCACTGATAACTTTTTTAATATGCTCGAATGACGCTTTAGCCTCGATCGTCCAATTTACTCTGCTATCCTTCTTCAACATTCCTGTGATCAATTTGACAATCTCAGCAAAATTTGGTACAAACCTTCGTAAAAAATTTATTGTTCCTAAGAAAGATTGAATTTCCTTTACGTTCCTAGGAATCCTGATAGTTTGTATGGCTTCGACCCTCTTAGGATCGATCCTGATCCCATCTTTAGATACGATATGCCCCAGAACCTTACCTTCTTGCATAGCGAAATGTGATTTCTTTGATTTCAAAGATAGGCCATACCTACGACATTTTTTGAAAGTCTGTTTTAAATGGATCAAATCTTCCTCATCGGTTTTAGAGAAGACTGTTAAATACTCTAGGTAAATTACTACGAACTTGTCTCTTTCTCCAACGAAAGCGATGTCCATAGCGCGCTGGAATGTAGCCCCTACATTCATCAAACCAAACGGCATTTTATCATACATGAATGTACCCCATGGTGTGTTGAAAGCAGTTTTTTCTCTGTCTAGCTCGTTCATGGCGATTTGGTTGTACCCAGAAAACCCATCTATCATAGACATTCAATTTTCTCCAATTACCCTTTCCAGGACGTGGTCCATTTTGGGGAGCAGATAATTATCCTTAAGAGAGGACCTGTTTAAGTTCCGGAAATCCACACATACTCTGATTTCTCCGTTCTTTTTCCTGACAGGGACTAAATTTGCCACCCAGTCTGAGTACCTTAGAGGTACAATTATTTTCACATCTAAAATCTTCTTAACTTCCTTNACGATATCTTGTGCTCAATTACGGAAGTATCATACGTTCGAAGTTCTTCATAGGACCAGGCGAAAACATCGGTGTACTGTTTGAGTAGGTCTTAGTATTGGTTTTTTGCCTCGGGAGGGAGGAATTTAGATATCTTTACTATCCTGGCTTCTTTTTTAGTTCTGATGTTGCAATCTTCCACTTCTTCTGGTTGGGGATGCAAAGTGGATTTCACAGGTATGTCGTTCTGATCGAAGAGTCTTTCTAAAGGAATTAAGCCTTTCGGGATCTGGTTGTTTTTAAGGACCAACATGCTATGCTCCGCTATTTTATCTCGAAAGGTTTCAGGATCCTCACCCTCTCGCATAATCCACATCGGGTCGTTTTGGTTTTCTTGGTCTGGATGGGTTTCATAGAACTCACCTATTGCCATAAGAAATTTCTGAATTTCTTCGTCATCTTCAAAGATCTGCCGGTGTCTGACATTGTCGGGTATAGAGGGTTTATATCTTATTTCAATATGATATTTTAGTTTAACATTCGTGGGAGGAGAAAAGGTTGAGGCTCCCTTAGCCAATGCGTCAGCATGTAGATTCTTTGTGCGAGGAATAAAATGGACTTTTATAGATGAGAAAAAATTCTCCATCAAATCCCAAGCATAATTTTTGTATGTTCTTAGTCTGGGATGCTTGGCTTGGTATTGTTGGTTTACTTGTTTTACTATCAATTCAACGTCACCGTAAACCTCCAAGTTTTTTATATTCAACTTCTTTACAGCCTCTAAACCTAAGATTAATGCTTCATACTCACATATGTTATTTTTGTAATCTATGTCCCACTGTAAACGATATGAGAAAGGAACAATACACTTACCTTCAGGTGCTATCAAAAGTATGCCAGCACCAGCTCCTTCAGAAGACGAAGCGCCATCGAAGTACATTTTCCAGATATCACTTTTGCACAATTCTTCAATTAAGGGGCTAAGCTCTTCTTGATTCATATCAAGTTCTTCTGGACACTCATCTAAACCATCATCAAATGACAATATGCAATTTCCCAGGTCTTGGTATGCAATGTAAATGGGAAAGTTATTTGGGTTCTGAGGATCACTAACAGTATACGCTAATCTCGTTTCTCGATACAAACGGGTAAAATGACCACCGAATACAGGAATTGTGGCATATGTCATGTCCAATTGTAGAGAACCCCCCAACTTGGCTCCCCATGATATGGATAACAACATACCATATTTGGGAGGGATATCTGCAATGACCACATCCATCAAGAAACTCTTGACCGAGACCTGAGCCAGGGTAACAACTAGATCCTTTATCATCCCCATACATTTAACTTTTCTCGAATCGAAAGAGTATAGATCTCCATAGGGCCTAGTGATCTGGAGGCCTAGCCTCTCCATTATAATTTTGGGCATTCCATTATGTCAAGATCCGGAGTCTAACATACAATTATGTAGTAACAGATCATGTATATTCAGGGTGATGTAGAAAGGAGCGACGTTATCTTTAGAACCTTCAAAATTAGGACCAAAGGTGATGTTAGGTCTGTCGTATTCTAGGTTGATAACATCAGAGTGACTTTCTGGCTCATAAACACCCATCACTTTGGCAATTTTCTTCCGATAAGCGGGGTTTTTTGCAAATTCTACCAAAGGAAACGGTATCTTAATTTTATTTAATTCATTTTCAAAATTATTGGATGTATTTGCCTTGTCCATTTCTCTGGTTAAGACTTCCGGGGTTTTTTCTTCCGACTTGTTTGTCTGGATCGCTTTATCACTCATGACCTTAGTCGAAGATGTAACTTTATTTATCGGTCTTGTTTCCTTTGTTTGGGTTTCAACTTTTTTCACCTAGGACTCTTGAGTTTTTTCTACCTTAACTTTATTGCTGGGTAATAGTGTCTCTTCCAAAGGAGGTTCATGAGAACCACCCCCTTGTAGGATTCTCTTAGGTTGTTCAGTTGAGGTGGGCTTATTTTTAGATCTCAAATTATATTTGGTTTGAAAATCATCCGCCATTATTTCTGTTTCTGGTTGAGATACACAGAGGTCGGGATGATCAGCTTCTTCATCTTCATTAGAAGGTGGAGAGGTATTTAAAGATTTCTCATAGTCTTCCTTGGTCAAAAATGACTGGGAACATTCATCACCGAAACATGCAACTTCATATTCTGAATCTCCGAAGTCTTGGAGGTCATTTGCTGCTACAAAATTTTCGTTTTCTAGTGGAGCTTGTATTTTGTGATCTTCATTCTTTATTTGCCTCTGTTGAATTTGGGGATTTGGGTTTCTCCTGAAGTCCCTTTTGTTAGAAGAATCATCTTTAGCCTGATCCAACTCCATCCTAGAGATTTTGTTAGACAGATCTTTAATTATTCGGGCCATATCATCTACTCTATCGTCAGTGTATCTATTTGACCCGGTAGGACCCGCTGGTTCCCTATAGAATCTATTTTCACGGTTGACTGTTTCTACTTTAGCATTTAACTTACCTGAAGCCATCATATTAGATTCTATTTCGACAGCATCGTCTTGCATTCTATTTAGGGTGTCTCCTCTTATTTCTCACAAAATCAATGCAAAATCAGGTTCGAAAGCTCCCGCAAAGGTTACTTTGGCTGAAGGTTCGGAAGGTTTAACAGCGGCTGGAATTTTATTATACAGTTTGTTAAATCTCAAAATAAATTCCATAACTGTTTCTGAGTTCTTTTTCTTCAGATACCCAAACTCGGTAAGGTAGTATAAGTGATCCTTTCGCTCTCCCCATTGTATGAGGAAAGCGTCTTCCAAGGCATTATATGTCTGAATAGAAGCTGCAGGAAGACTCCGAAACCAAGTTTGGACCTGTCCTTCGAAGGTTTGGACAAGTAATATCGAATAGACATCCTCGTACTCAATACCGCATATGTCTGCGAACTGGTCAAAGAAATTTATATGCTCGGCTACGGTCATATCTCCCTCCCCAGTGAACTTAGGAATATTTTTGATGTAGTTGTCAGGTAAATCATGGAGGCGAATGGGTAAAAATAGGGGAGCGTATCTCACTGCTACTTTTGCAAATACTCCAGGAGGAGGGACATTTGGATGTCCTCCACCTCCTCCTCCAATGCCTACCATCGACTTGGGAGTAGGAAATGGGGGTGCAACACACTCTTTTGAATCAGGTGAAACTGGGAAGTTCTGATGAAGAAAGAATTGTATGTCAAATGATAACGATCTTTCCAAAGGACCTTTTCCCTTGTTTATGGACGGGAAAGTTTGATGTGGCTCACTCCTAAATTCTGAGTAGTCTGTTTCCAGATCTTTGGTATCAAACATAGGGCTGTAGGAAGTAAGAGGTTCTGAAGGACATTTAGTCTTTACAAGTGGGTTTTTGGGTTTATTAACTGAAGCATTTGCCTCAAACGAGCCTCTCGCTCTTAAAATTTTCTCAGGATTATTAACAGGCGCAATCAGCTTGCCACCCGGGTTCTGTCTGGTATGCTTTCTACCAGACGCCAGTTTGTGTTTTAGTGGAGTCGCCAAGTGAAAGATTTAAAAAATCCTTAAAACTATGTGCACTCTATGTTCACTATCAAAGAGTAACACTATCAACGAAATAGTTTGTCGTTTTCCCAGGGAAAAGATTTCGTAAATTCGATCCCCAGCAACTGTGCCAGAAAGATGTTGTTCCTGAGTCTGTACCTAAGGATTAAAGCACAGTGTCAAGGAATCCGGAAGAATGTAAAATATGAATACGATGATATAGTCTCCTTCAGTATGAGAAACTAGAGCAGATTTCTATGTTCTCATCGTCTAGCTTCCAACTGCTCTTGAGCAGTTATATCACGCTCAATGGCTGCCCATGAAAGTTCTAATTCCTCCCTGGTGTTAGCAGTTTTAAGGATTGTATCGAAAAGATTTAAAGCGATATGATTTTGATTAGAGAGTCTGGATTGAATATTAGGTTGAGTAGTTGCAGGGACAGTCATTGAGGGACATTACCAATAAGGAATGATTTAAAAAGAGAATTTAATGTTGTTTCAATTTGGTCTTCAGAAAGAGAAATTTTAACATTAAGAATAAAATAGAAAAGCAAATAGAAGGCCTTTTCCCGTAACAGTATTGCTTTTAATAAAAAGACGAGTATGAAAGAAAAACATTAAGCTGCAGACTTGTAAAGTTCCTGTTAATAGAAAACTCACACATACACAGAATAAGATATTAGTATGGAAATAACCGATACAGTGTAAATGATCATATAATTATGTAAATGCAAATTGGTCTTACACCCACTGATAGCTGGTGCAGAGGAAAGATAATAACCAATTACAGAAAGGTGAAATTCCTTCGCTATAGTAGTGGTCGTACTAAAGTATAGCGCTACACATCTATTATGAGAAGTAGAGAAAAATGAAACATGAAACATAAAGAAAACAAACTTGTAATGTAGTTGGGACGGGATCGGGAATCTACAAATTTTGCTTGTATTAACTTCTTAATGCCAAAACTCGATTTACAAATCAGTACCAAAAAGTCCAGCCTTGTTCTCTTTTTTTGTGATCTATTTATACAAATTTTGCCTCTCGGTTTTTAGAAGATCGAAATCACTCCATCTATCCTAATACATTTTCAAAAAAAAGTGCCAGGTGCCTGTCTTTGCTTAGATTTAGTGCATATTATACATCTGTCCATAAAATGGAATACAAGCTGTGAAGGTTCCGCTTGACAGCTGGGAGGAGTGAAATCACTCCATTTCTCCTACTCCCTTTTCAAGAAGTGTCAGGTGCTTGTCCTCGCATGGATTCAGTGTACATGATACATTTGTCCATAAACTGGGATACAAGCTGTGAAGGCTCGGCTTGACAACTAGCTTCGGAAAAATAGCAGTCTCGGGCTAACTGTGGAAGTTTATTACCTATTTGTGCATCGATGATGTCAAGGGCACCGAGTTGTGCACTAGGTTGAATCAAATGTTGGTCGATTTGAGCCATGTCTATCCTTCATGTCGAGGGAAATCTGATCTATATTCATCTGCCTTAGCGTCTCTGTGCCACCTCCACTCTCCATCCCTAATAGCTCACCATTTATGGCATTGAAGGATTCTTCTAATGAATTTGTCACTTTTTGAGCCTGCTCCTTGCTTAAAGTAATATCATGTTCCCAATTTTTTAACAAAATATTACCCCTAGTTTGTTCGGCAATGGTGAGTTCGGGGGGTCCTGCTGAAAATCTGTTGTTGGTAGCTATCACTACTTCTTGGAAAGAAACCCGAGCAGCTTCTGTGTTTCTTTATTTGACAATCAGGCTCTCAGAAATATGATGCATTAACAAGCAATCTTCTTGAATCTCCCCCACTTTGTTTAGCAGACTGTGTTGAGAAGAAGAGATCCTGCTCTGAATATCGATTGCTCAGGATTTAACAATTTCGATGTTGATCACCTTGCTTTCCGCGACCTCTAACTGAGCCTACAACTGTGTGATCATATCCCTCTGCTGACCAGCCTGCACCCGACCATCTCGGATCACTGAATTTGCTTGTTCCAGCTTGGTTTTCAAGACTTCGATTCCTTTCTTATCGTCCAATTGGGCCAGCTCTATTGCTCCACTCGCTTGACTCTTAGCATTTTCTGCAACCGAAGCTACTCGGGATTCAAGAATCTTGATGAGTCGATTCTTTCTCTTGAGCTGATTTTTCAACATCACAACCGAGAATTGGTTCGCTTACGCATACACTCCTAGCATCCCTGCTATCTCTGTGGCAAATTCATCACACTTCTTCTTTTTTCCATCTGTCATTACCTTGAATTTTTTAACAGTGGACTCTCCCTCTTGATAAAATTCTCGCTTTACTACAACTTTTCTCTTTCTGTCAAAAAAGAACTCATTAGGGGGGAGTTCCTCTGCCCTTATAGGTCTTAGTTCTTCACCAAATATCCATCCCTCGCTAACATCTCCCTGTGCCAAATGCAAGGGTGTGACAGAGGTGAAGGGTTCCCCGATTTGCTTCGCCACCTTTCCTGGTGTGTCGAGTGAGCCCTGCTCCTTCGGAGGATCAGAGGCCTTCGTCTCTGTCTCTGGTTTCTGAGTCTCTGGCGGGTCTGTGTTTTTTACTTCCACCTCTGGACTATGTTCCTTGGGTGGGTCAGTAGTCCCTTCTTCTGTTTCGGGATTCTTTTCCTGCTCGGGACTCTTCTCCTGTTCGGGATTCTCCTCCTGCTGTCCTTCCTGACATTTTTCGGTGTTATAAGTTTGGCACCATGGGGAGACATCTTTTCCTATGCTCCTAAAATTTTAAAACAGAGGCCCTGTCTTTGGGTGCTAGAGATCTGATTCGAAATTGAACTTCCGCATAGGACCTCACCCCTCAGAAAACTTCATCCGAGGGTGAGAATTCATGTTCAAACCTCTTTAATCCATAATTTCCCAAATGGGTGCTTACAATTCTCTAAGTATCATGCTTTTTGTACTCAATAGAGACTAGGCTCAAGTCTTCTAAGGTTGCAGCCTTAGCCTTAGCATGTCTGAAATCTAATAAGGAATAGGAATTAAGGCGAACAGGGAAAAAAGACCATACCTTCTTTGATGACGCTTTGAGCTCTTTACTCACTCCGCCAATTACTATTTGTCGAGCAATATCACGACAGGCCAGCTTGTCGGGGATGAACAACGGTAGCGCCAGAGGAGGAACAACAGCTCCGAAAACTCTAAAATAGGAGAATTATTCTTCTACGTACCAATCTGTGATACTGCTCAGATTCGCAGCAATGCTATCCGAGATGCGGGGTGGCGAAAGACCAAAAATGGCGATGTGCAGGGGCACCATCACCCAATTGAAAATCTCATAAATAAACTTATTTGCATTATTTTCCCACAGCTTGTCGTGGTACTCATGCACATTTTTTTCTTGGGTTGGACTCCAAGCCCAATTCATCAAAGGAAAAGGTGTCATGGAGCATATTGCGTCCATGATATACGTGGACATGAAGAATCTGGATGGTCTCCCGGCTTCTTTTTTCTCCCGGTACTCTATGACCCTGCTGAACAAACTGTCGGAGAGCATCTTCGCCCAATTAAATGAGCAACCTTCTGCTACCCGAAAGATGAGAGGTACCCACTGGATGTAAAAATGCGCGGTATCCTCACTTCCGAAAAGTCGGCACGTCATCATCGCCACATACATATACTGTGGCTCCAACGAAGAAATTGAATACACGCCCTTGTCATTCGCTCTGAATGTTGCAGAGCACGAAACCCAATCTTTTATCAAACCAGGCATGGTTTTATCATATTCTTCACACTCCTTCTTTTTGAATTCCTCCAGGAATTCATTGCCATATATATATTCAGAAGTCGCTGGTAGCTTATACATAGATTGGATATGCTCTGGTATGAAAGTCCCGACCGTGGTCCGTCGGTCATTTATGATAGTTCTGGTGGGTAGGTCGATGTGATCCAATGCCCATCGGATCATGTCGTAGTATGGGAGTAACTGAGGTCTGGTTGCAACCAGGTGCATTCCCGACTGAACAATTGTCTTGTACTTAGTGTTCAGGTCGTCCTTTACAATATCATTGTCATCGTCATCTGAGTCTGAATAGTTTACCAACTCGGATTGCAGAATGTCTGAAATAAACGACCAGGTGGGTACTGAGCCGCCAGTTCGAGGCGAAGAATCTGAGACGTTGTCTGGACCCTGCGCTGCAACCTCGACATTTGCTTTCGTTGTTCTCCTTGGAGCCATGGCTGACGCTTTCTTTTTCGCTCTTCTGCAATAGACCTGTGTATACATGCGGAAATAAGTTCCCTCGGAGAAAGGTGAGCTCTGTGCGCTTATGCGAAATGTTTAAAAAGAATGAAACTCTCATATATATTTGAAAACTCTATACCTTTTTGAAATAAGTCTGTCAAATCGCAAATAAAACCAAATTTAATGTATAAATCCGATCTTATTCATTCGTGGATTTACCCTAATTCTTTATTAATTTCATCAATGTTTGGCTGCTTGACAGGCAATCGGGTTATGCAGAGCAAGTAAATCCCTCGTGAAGTGTGCCAACCTCGATGCATGGGACACATCTCGCTTAATTTCATTTTTCTATAATTTCAAATCTTAACGACTTTAAAGAAGTTTCTCGTCTTTCGTTGTATCGTGAATTTCCTTTTCACACTTTGACTATTCAACTCGCGAGGCTGCGAGTGTCAGTTTTACCTTAATTAATAATAACCGTGATTTGGTGCATTCTTAATTATATAACTAACCTAATCACCATATTGCGACTCGATAATTCAAAGACAAACTTTTGGGAGAATGATATGTTGAGTCGCGATATCGTGATGTGGCGATAATTAAGGCTCGAATTAAGAGAAGGAAATCTTAGATTAGGCGACTAATTAATCTCTCTATAATTATGTCACATCTTCGTGAATCGGATTTTTGGACACCTTAACTCGATGAAAGAAAGTACTGCGTGACGAAGTGCCGAGAACCAAATTTAACCATGGTTAGTTTTTTACCCTTAGTCTCAGACCAAGGTTATCACAAAGTCATAGTGTTCTTGGCTATTGGGGCTGCAAGAACAAAAACTCAGGTCTGATGGATGCCGAGGCACGAAACCCCGATGATGTCTAATCATGGGTTAAAGGTTTTATCCTAGTTAATGCCTTGGACGAAAATTAGAACCAAGTTCGCATTTTCGCGACTCGGGACTTGTGAATTCAAGAAATAAAGTGCCCGACTTGCGAGACCCCAAAATAAAAACAAAAGAAAAAACATACTTGCAAAAAATGGACCTTTTTTGAAAGTGACAAAGCATTGCTATTCATGGGACAAGATTTCAGAGCTTTATGATTTCGGAAGGAGAAGTAAAGCAACTTTAGATCTCAAGTATCAAAAATTGAAAATTGAGCGAGGTGAAAAACAAGGGCGGTTCCAACATAGGCTCCAACTAGGGATCCCGCTTCCCTGTGAGGCAGGAAGAACAGTAGACCAAGTTCCAAAATTGGGTAAATGGAGTCATAGGCTAATATCAACAGAAAAATAAAGGAAAAAGATAGAAGGGGAGGGAAATTTCTCTTGGAACCCCAGAATTTTTTTTTTCGAACTCAGATACTCTTTCTAAACACAGCTGAAGTCACTTTCGCAATTCTCCCTTTCTCACTACTAAGTTTGGGGAACGCTTTAAGTCAGTCGTAATGCTCCTAGGATATTCAACAGGTCTTGTGATTCTTAGCTTGCATCAAAAGAATGATATTATACAATCTAAAATAGGGAAGTCCCGTCAAAATTTGGGGAAATGATCAGGTTTTCAGAAAGCGTTGATTATCAGAGTAGATTGATGTTTACGTATAACAACCTTACAGATCTCTCAGACATTGCTTCACTGCTAGCGAGCCTGTTCAGTACCCCGGTGAAGTTGTCTGACCCTTTTTTACTGAATTTCTTTTCACCACTTCGAAAAATATTTATGCGTTTAAACACTAAGACGAGGGAAATCATTTCTGAATTTCCTTTCATCGTCTTAATGGACTAGGTGGGGGCAATCATTTCTGAATTTCCTTTCACCACCTGTCTCAGTATTTACTTTTAAAACAGGAAGATGGGAGCAATCAGTTTATATCAGGGCTGATATCTGTGTAATATTTTTT